>CAKOAT010118488.1:32289-79755 GCA_932364175.1 Eruca vesicaria subsp. sativa | reverse complement strand
TTCATTACGCAAATGCTCAACCGGTAATTCAATCTGATTACTACTGCTACCTTCATTCCTACAACTACCATCTTCTCCATGTTGATACCAAATATAATAATATGGCATGAAACCTCTATTTATTAAATGCTTCCAAACATTTTCACGAGGGCCTAATTTGCTATTGCAGCATTTCCGACAAGGACATAACATCTTACCATTTTCCTGCGTGAGTGGTGTAGAATCTGCTTGATGCATGAACGTCTCCAACCCTTCAAGAAATTCATTCGTCACCCTCCCGTTATTATCTCTGTGTGAATACATCCACTGCCGCAACTCGAAAATATTTCCCGGACCGGACATTTTTTTGTGTTTGATCAACTTTATATATGATTTTTTTTTGTGTGTTTCAAATGAATCACATAAGGTGGTATTTATAGAAATTTTCGAATCTGAGCATTTACTAGGAAATTGCTAGGAAAAGTAGGTACAAAACATGTGTTTTATTTAAATTCGATATTTCCTATCTATTTCCTCCTAATTTCGTAGTAAGAAATTGTTTCCTCCTAATTTCGTAGTAATATTTTACTACGCCTTTACGAGGAAAATCTTTACTACGGCTTTACGAGGAAACTTTTTCCTCGTAAGATCCTCGTAAATTTATTAAGGTCTTACGAGGAAAGTATTTTCTCGTAAGTTTTCGAGGAGCTTACGAGGAAATTTGCTTTCCTCGTAAGATCATAGTAAATGCTTATTAACTTTACGAGGAAGAATTTTCCTAGTAAAATTTCCTAGTAAATGCTTAGTTTTCTTGTAGTGATATAAATAATAATCTAAAAGATGTTTAACGACATGTATTTTCATAGTAAAAGTTGCATTAGTTTTTAAGCGGTTGTCAATATGTCTAAGGACTTGTCTTCTATTCAAAATGTATATTTTTTTTTCATTTTAAGATTTCATCGAACGTTAAGGAGTTACATTTTCATCTAAATATGTGGCTTTTTATTCTAAAGTTGCATATAGTCTAAGAGGTTATCAAAAATATCTAAAGATGTATCTGTTTTATTATATAAATCATATGTTTTTAATGATCATTGTTTTTATTTTATGTTCATATCTATATATTTAAAGAATCTAAAACTGTCAATATATATTATGATAATTCGGTTTGTTAGGTAACTTATCTATTTTGATAATATTATATTAAAAGTTATATAAAATATTTTCTGTCATATATGATGATTTATAATATTATGTTTTGGTGCAGTTTTTTTTTTGTCTGATTTGGTTTCGTTTATTTGGGTTTCAGATATAACATTCGAGCCTATCTAGAAACATTTATTTATCAATAGATGATAAATAACAAAATGTAAACCGATAACAAATAATTTCTTATACGTACATTTCTATTTACACATGAGTTGAATATATGTGCTATTAAATAATTGAATCTCTAATTACACTTAAATGGGGAAGTATAGTTGGAAAATTATAGAATATTTTTTAATCAGTCAATTATTAATTTTTGAATATTTATCTATTAATAATATATTCTCATTAATGTCAAAGGTTGTGTTTTTCATCTTAAAATTTGTATAAATTGAAAAGAAGTTGTCAAATTATATATATATATATGTCTTTTCAATATGATTTTTAAAATGTATATGTTTGAGGAGTTGTGTCTTTTTAATTAGTTCTAAAAGTAGTTAAAATATCTTAAATGTGTATTTCTAGTATTTAAAAGCTGTGTTGTTTTATCTTAAAAGTCACAATAAGAAATTGTCAGATTATATATGTCCCTTTTCACTATCATCTTCAAAGTATATTAATTTTGAGAGTGTCTTTTTAATTAGATTTAAAAGAAGTTGAAATATCCCAAAAATTATTTTCCTGAAATTTTAAGAGCTTTGTCTATTCATTTGATATAATTAAAATTTTAAAAAATTTTGATTTTAAAATGGCTCTTTTCATTTAAAAATGATATTTCTTTAAAAACATTTTCAAAATATATAAGTATATATTTTTTTTATCTTAACAATGTTTTCATTTTAATAATGGCATTGGTTTAATAGAGGTTGTTAAAATGTATAAGGATGTGTCTGTTCATCCTAAAAATTGCATTTGTTAAAAAAAAAAAGAAAAAGTTTTCACAATGTCCAATGATGTATATTTTCTCCAAATAAATGTCAAAGGTTGTAATTTTTCATCCTAATAATGTGCATTTTCAAAACTTCCAATTATATTGTTTATATATATAATAGATTGTATAATTAAACTTATAGTTAAAAACAGAAGAAATAGAATGTTAAATTAAATATAAAAGATAATGATTGAAAAAATCATTGTAGTTAATGCAAGTAAGAGTTTCATAAGTAATACTAATAATGAAAATTTGTTTTTTTTACAAGATATAGATTTTCTAATTTTTTTTTAACAAAAACCCTCATTCCATTTTTGGTATATCTAACTTACATAATAATTGCTGTAGAATTTAATCTGTAACATCATACATCTCATTCCATGCCTGTACTATCTCATCAATCTTGAACCCCATACCTGCAGGTTATCAAAAACAATAAAGATATCAGAAAACAATTGGATTGTGACTTCTCCAAAAGTTTAATAACTGATTACCTTCAAGTGCACTCTCGTTTGAACAATGATTCTTCACCATAACAGCTATATCAGTTGCAGAAGCTCCAGTTAGTTCAAATTTTCTCAACAGAAACCTCTAAACACTCCTCTCAAGTCGTTAGCCCCAGCTTATACTCCACTATAGACTTTTCATACAACAAAGAGCCCCACAAGAGATTAATCTGGGAACTCATATTAGCTGCCTACTCCACAGTTCTTCATCAGCAGCTTCTCTAAACAATCCATCCAACTCCATCTTTTGCAGCAGTGCTCTCTGCATATCTAACTCCAAGTGCAATGAAAACTTCGTAAAAATCTGGTTTAATCTTAACCACTCCTTCATATATCTTAGCAGCTTTGTTGTACTCATTTCTTGTTCACACAAACGCAGCTTCAAATGCTTCTATTATAGCTTCTGTCGAACTATCTCCGGGAAAAGAAACTTGTAAGCACCTGTACGAAACGAAGGAGCGAAGCTCCGTGCTTTAGACATGTGAACGTTGCCCCAATTGAACATAGCTAGAGCAGCCATTTCTTGGAATTTATCAGCTGCTATTTCAAAAAGCTCTTGCGCATCTTCGCCAATTACAGCATCTTCCATTTCTTTTATGAACAGCTTCATCCCAAGGTCATGAAGGTCCAAGTAAGAATCAGAATCAAACCCTACATGTTCTTGAACAGCTGCGCAAAAATCCAGTTCTCAAAGGACGAAGAGGCTTTCTCAGACTCCACAACACTTCCACTATTTGCAACACTGCTCAATATCTTCGCAGACTTTTTATCATAGGTTGGTTCTTGGTCAGGGTTAACTTCAGCTATATATAACCTGAGAAAAACCAAGTTGATCATGATTAGAAGCAGAAAATCTCAGCTCATCTGTTGTGGTAATTGTAACCAAATGTATTGTAAAGATACTATCTTAAAATAACTATCTTAATTCTATAAGTTGTGACTTTTCGTGTAGATCTTTGAAAATCTATAAATAGTTCATATCAATAAGTTTATCATTGTAATTTTTTCACAAATTTATTAAAATAGTAAAGAAAAATATTGTGTGCAGTTTTGTGCTTATAAACTCTTACAAGATATTCAAATAAAACATTATCAGCAAAAAAACATTGGTTATTGTCATTCGAATTTGGATAGCAAAAAAGTTAAATGAAATAATGAAGTTATTAGTTTTAGTTTTCTTCTATGAGATGAAAATGTAGGTTTTTTTTTTAGTAAACTGCATTTCTGATTATGTATGTTCCCTGAACATATGATTCGTGTCTTATATCCTAATTTATATATTTAGATTACATTAAACAAATTATCATGACTATGTTGTTAGAAATATCTTAAAAGTATTCTGATAATTCAGGTTGTTGAGTAACTGAATTATTTTTATAATATTATATATTAACAAATCTAAATATTTGGTTTTTAGCGATGAACTGTTGTAATTTTTGATAATGAACCGTTGCAATTGTTGGTGATTGCAGTCTTCAGTGATAAAATATTGTAAATTTCAGTGTTAACCATTGAAACTGTTAGCTAAGCGTTGCAGTATTTGGTTATTAACCGTTGCATCCCTTAAACATAGATATTAGAAGTTGTGGTGTCCGAGTATCACGCGGCAGCCCGCCGGTTAACCACCTTCTCTTCGCGGATGATACCATGTTCTTCTGCCGCTCCAACGCAAAATCAGTCGCTACTCTGCAAGGGATTCTGAAAAGTTATGAAGTAGCTTCCGGTCAATGTGTTAATCTACTCAAATCCTCCATCACCTTTTCTGCGAAAACCCCGTCTGAGGTTAAGACAAGGGTGAAGCGCACACTTCAGATGGAGATGGAAGGTGGGATCGGAAAGTATCTTGGATTACCAGAGCTCTTTGGAAGGAAGAAGCGCGACATTTTTGCATCCATTCTCGATCGTATTAGACAAAAGATTATGAGTTGGACGACTCGTTTTTTATCAGGCGCCGGCAAGCAAGTGCTCCTCAAGGCGGTGCTCTCAGCAATGCCATGTTATGCTATGTCCTGCTTCAAATTACCGGTATCCCTATGTAAGCAGATCCAGTCCCTTCTAACTCGGTTCTGGTGGGATGCGAACCCCGAGAAGAAGAAGATGTGCTGGGTGGCTTGGTCTACTCTCACTAAACCAAAGTACGCAGGAGGTCTTGGCTTTAGGGATGTGGAATGTTTTAATGATGCTATGTTAGCTAAGATAGGCTGGCGACTTCTTCAAGATCCCAATTCCCTTGTGGCCCGGGTTCTACTCGGAAAATATGCAAGGAACTCGTCTTTCTTGGACTGTCCGTCTCCCTCATCCGCTTCACATGGCTGGAGGAGTATCCTTGCGGGCAGGGAGATCCTAAGAATGGGCCTGAGTTGGACGGTTGGTGATGGAGAAAGCATTAGAGTTTGGAGCGACCCATGGCTCTCATGTTCTACACCAACAATTCCTATAGGCCCGGCAAACTTTGACGCAGCTAACCTCCGGGTCAAAGACCTTTTATGCCCGCTCACCAATCAGTGGGATACTGAGAAAATACGATTTTTCCTCCCTCAGTATGAGGGCCTTATCCAACAAATCATCACCAGCTCAACTCACGTTAAAGACTCGCTTGCTTGGTTACCGGAAGTTTCTGGCTCCTACACCACGAAGTCGGGGTATGGGATTGCCACAGCTTCTGAAACTAACACGATTCATCACTGCTCTAACTTTGACTGGCTGAAACATATATGGAATGTTAAGACTTCCCCAAAGCTCAAAGACTTCCTCTGGAAAGTCATTAACAAAGCGATCCCTGTTAGCTCAAATCTCGCTAGACGTGGGATCCCTGCCTTCCTCTGCAAACATTGTGGTGGTGTAGAGGACGATCTCCACACCTTTATCTCGTGCCCTTTGGCTGCGGCTGTCTGGGAGTTAGCTCCCTTAGCTTGGAAACCTGATGGTGTTATACCATCTCTTGCTACCCTCCTATCTTTAGGAGAAAGAATGATTGCTTTACCCCCTGTGGGTATTGTAATACCCTTGTGGCCTTGGATTTTATGGAACCTCTGGAAAGCTCGTAACAAGTTATTATTTGATGGCAGATTATTCACAAGCCAGGAAATTTTGCTCAAGGCAATCAAGGACGCATTGGAGTGGCAGCAGGTGTACCTCACCGATCGTCTCGACGCGGCTTCCATCCCTGCGGCTTCACTCACCATTGGACGCTCCCCTCCTACCCGAACTATTGTGGGACCTTCCTGTCATGTCGATGCTGCTTGGTGCTCGACAACGTTGCGGGGTGGAATTGGCTGCATTTTCAAGTCTACATATGTTACGATTCCTACTATCTGCAAATCTCTCCCTAGTATCTCCTCCGCTCTCATGGCTGAAGCCATTGCGGTTCGTTTTGCGGTCATGGCGGCCGCTGCATCCAACATTCAATCTCTTACGGTCTTGTCTGATTCCCAAACTCTCATCTCTCTGCTGAAGAACAAGGAGTCTAGACCAGCACTTTTTGGGATTATGTTCGATATCTATCACTTTAGCAAGTTATTTGACTCTCTATCTTTTATGTTTGTTCCTCGGTTGCAAAACCAAGAGGCTGATATTGTGGCTAAATCAGCACTCTCTCTATCTGTCTTGTCTCCCTCTAGGGAGTGAACCTTTATTATGAATGAATGAAGTATGTGTTTGACCAAAAAAAAAAAAAAAAAAAGATATTAGAAGTTGTGAACATGAGCAAAACACAACTAGAAAACCAAAATAATCATAAATAACTAGAAAAGAAAGAGATTCATTTTAAAATTTTTTATCACAAATCTTATAAAAAATACATATAAACACAGAAAATTTGAATGCCGAGGATGCTACTCCAGCAATGATTCGATGGAAAAAACCTCCCCATGGTTTCTTAAAATGTAATGTTGGATCTTCATGGTTAAGTCCTAATTGTATTAGTGGTGCTTCTTGGATCCTACGCGATGAAAATGGATGTACACTCATGCATAGTCGGCGTGCTTATTCTTATATGCGTACAAAAGCAGAGGCCTACTTATGGTCTCTTTTCTAGGCTGTGAAATGCATCCACAATTTGCATTTCTCGAATATTATTTTTGAGACTTCCTCCAAGGACCTCCATGACGCGTTCAGTAATCCGGATAACCATCTCAGTCTCAGCCTTGTCCGCCACAATGTATACTTTCTGCTATCCAAGATTGCTCTCTGGAGTCTAGATCACGCACTCCAAGAACGGAATGAAGCTGCTGACGCTATTTCAATAAGTGTCACTCGCGATCATCGCCACCAGTCTTACATCGCCAGCAATGCTCCCGCATGGTTACACCATCTGCTCGCTCTGGAGGCTCAGCATTTAACGGTTGTGTGAAGTTCTTTTTCCTTTTTGTTTTGATGTCTACTGACATCTCCTTCTTCTCTTATGTTTCTCTACCATTTTGTACTGGCTCGAATATTTTTTTCGCCTCAGTGTTATAAAAAAAAAACACAGAAAATTCTATCTTTTATTCTTGTATCTTATCCTAAGTTTTCAAAATTTGATTGAGAAACCGATAACTTCTAGAATATTCATATCTCAATACCACATCGACTTCAAACAATTACTATTTAAAAGTCCAATAAGTGGTATCAATGATTTTTTAAGACTAAATCTATTATTTATCAACTTAGTTAATTTTATTTACTTTTTATGTTTTTATATATAATATGATTTAATTATTTTTCTAAAATGAGTTTCCATGCGATATCGCACGGACTCCTTATCTAGTATTTATAATATAAGTCTCCACTTTTGAATGTAAAGCAATCTCTTGCCGTCTTAAGTTCTGCGCCCCTATAAATTGAGTTTTTCCCAAGTTATTTATCTAAACCCAACCACAACCACTGAACTATGTTGTGAAAGTCCATGAACCATCCACCTTATATATATATTATCAAAACATATGACTTAGATTCCTCAATAGTCTGTTTTTGTGGAGTTGGAATTACCATTTAATTTGTATTGAATCAGGTTTGACACTCACTTTCCGCTACTGAACTATCACCAAAGGGTTCATGTCTGTCCGTCGAAGGAGTTCACAATCTGAGTTTAACTATATGTTTAACGTTATATACATATAATTCGCTCTTTAGCTCAAATATAAAAGTTGAGTTTAATGTATAACTTTCAATGGAATTAAAATAATATTATTAATATATATAAGTATACTACATTATAATAAAAATAAAATATTTAATGTTTGTGTACAATCATCTTTTAGTATTACGTTTCCGTAAGTAATATTATAAAATAAGTATTTGAATTGTACATAACAATATCCTATTGATTTGACTAATTTATAGTAGTTAGATAAAAAAATTGGCTAGATTACGTGATGAGTTAATTTAGTTATATTTAGATAAATTTTTTTGTCAAATCACAAGTCCAATTATTGTCTTATTCTAGGTGGTGTTTAGTCCTATTTGAATTATCGATGCACGTCACCTTTGCCATTTCACACTTTAAAACCAATCAAACTATAACATTTTCACATTTTTTAATAACAACATGCAAAAGCTATTCGAGCCTAAGCAGATTCTTAATCCGAGAGCCACCTCGAAAAAACTGAGTCAACATAAACCATAGCAGAAAACATATTCCGTGCACCGTGTGCCAGTCTATCAGCCATTATGTTTTTCGCTTTTGGGATATGTTGGATAGTAAAAGTTTGTAAGAGTTCTTTACTTCGCATAAATTC
The DNA here is from genome assembly GCA_932364175.1 of Eruca vesicaria subsp. sativa. NCBI lineage: Eukaryota > Viridiplantae > Streptophyta > Magnoliopsida > Brassicales > Brassicaceae > Eruca > Eruca vesicaria. The sequence goes on along the minus strand of CAKOAT010118488.1, from coordinate 71,413 downwards.
CTCCATGTGTAGTGACCACTGATCATTCTGTGGGTGTAGACACCATCTTCACTAGTTGAGAATAATCTGTTGTAAACACCATTTCTGAGATATGTAGGGTCTTCATGCACTCCATCACCCAGATCAGAGCTTTACATTCTGCATGTTAAGATGATAAACTCATGCAGATATTCATGACACCCATATCATAGTATCAGTAGATCCTTCCTTTCTTTAAAACCACCATTGTCCTGTGAATAAATCTTGTTATTTCCATGCTCGATCGATAAAACACCAGTTCGCACCCTGTAAAGTTGGATGCCCAGAGAAAGTATAAGAATCACAAGTGGAGAATCTTTGATTTGAGCTTCAGCCCACAAAATGCCTTCTATCTCTGCAGTACATAAAATATCTAAAGGATTTCCTGTTTTATTTTTAAAATTTTTATCATTTCGCTATTTTTCAAATATACCACAAAATGCACGGGAAATAATTTAAGTCTGGTTCCTTTGGTAATCGCCTAAACAAATACTCCATGTTCGTAAAAATGGATGGACTAGGAAAAATTCCTGGACATGAAGGAATATTCGACATCGCCCAAGTTTGAAGTGTTAAGGGACATTAAAAAGGATGTGGTTAACGGATTCTTCCTCAGCTCCACACATTTGACACTGCAAGTCACATTTTATACCACGAGAACAAATATTTTTTGTAACCGGTAAAATACTTGAAATAATCTGCCAAACAAAATGTTTCAATTTTGAAGAGCACTTAAGCTTCCAAACGTGAGCTAATAAAGGTTTTGTATTCGGTCCCATCTCATTGGGCTGGAATCCCATATCAGGATAATGTGTTTCTGTACGGTATCCCGATTTAACCGTCTATCTGCCATAATCAGTAAAATGCCATCCATATGAATCTGGCTTTGGATGACGGCTACTGGCCAAACTCCGTATGTTACTTACATCGTCCTGATGAATATATGCCTTGAGAAAATCACATTCCAAGAAAGATCGACTGGATTGATTAAATCCTCTACCTTAAGTATTGGATTCAAAAATTGGTGCTCTAATTTTGGTATTGCTGACCTCGGATGAGGAGCGAAGACCCAAGGGTTATTCCAAACTGAAATATTTGAACATGTTACCACTCTTTTGATTAGTCTTTTTTTAACCAGAGATCTAGCTGAAGTGATACTTCACCACCCATATGAGGGAGAGTGTGACTTTATATGATCTAGTGGATCCGAGTTCCTATAGTATCATCTTTTAAAATCTTTGCAAAAAGAGATTCAAGTTTATCTATTAACCTCCATAATTGTTTTGCTAAAAGAGCAGTATTAAAATTTTGAATATCTCAAAAACCAATGCCACCCTCATCTTTTTCTTTACACTATTTATTCCATGAAAACCAGTGCGTGCCTTTGTTGTTTCTACTACTACTCCACCAAAATTGAGCCACTACATTCGTTAATTTCCTGGTAACACTTTTTGGTAAGCGGAAGCAAGACATAACATGAGTTGGCTTAGCAGATACCACATATTTAATTAAAAATTCTTTACCACCCTTGGTAATAAACCGAACTGTCCAATTATAGACTTAATTGTTGAACCTTTCATTAAGAAAACCAAAAATCCTGAGTTTTTGATCCTCCAAGGCTTTCAGAGATGCCCAAATAGGTTTCCATACCACCTATTTTAGTAATACCCAAAACTTGCTGAACCTCTAATCGAACGGAATCAGGAACCTTGTGTCCAAGCTGGAGGAAAGACTTCATAAAATTAATCTGTTGCCCTGATGCCCTTTCATAGTCTTTCAAAATCTGCAATATTACCTCGCATTCTTGCTTATTAGCTTTACAGAAAAAGACACTATCATCGGCAAATAATAAATGTGAAATTTCCGGACTACCCCGCACAATTTTTAGCCATGTCAATAGCTTTTCTTCTTCTTCCTTTTTCCGAATATCTGATATTAGTGCTTCTGTACAAAAAACGAATAAATAAGGTGATAGTGGATCACCCTGCCTTAGTCCTCTATTTGGTACAATATGTCATTTTGGCTGGCCATTAATTAATATCTTATATTGTACCGAAAAAATACAAGTCATACTACGAGATACCCAGCTGTTTGCAAATCCTAATTTTAACAACATAGCTTCTATAAAAGACCATTCTAGTCTATCAAATGCCTTACTCATATCCGTTTTAATAGCCATAAATTTTTCCTTACATGAATTATTTGTTCGTAATCCGTGAAACATTTCCTGAGAAATGAGAATTTATCTGAAATCAATCTCCCGAAAACAAAAGCTGACTGGATTTCTGAAATCATTTTGGGTAATAGCCGTTTCAGTCTTTGACATAGTACCTTGGAAATGATTTTGTAACCCACATTACATAAACTAATGGGTCTTAGTTCTGTCATTTAACTAGGCCGCACTGTCTTTGGGATATGACAAATATTGGTCATATTTAATCTTGCATCCAGAGATCATGTCCTTACAAAAAGTCATTAACCATATCTGTAATATCTGCTTTGATAATTGACCAGGATTGTTGAAAAAATAAATCAAAATAAAGCAGTCATTCCATCTGGTTCTCGGACTTTCTCCGGATGCATCATAAATAAATTTTAGCACGGAAGATTCAAAATCAAGAGTAACATGTTCAACACAAGACAAGTGACTGATATCATAATCATGTTCAAAACTCGAGTAACATATAACTTTTAGTTGGGAGGGTGGAACCCAATATATTACCTCTTTAAGCTTCCGAGCACCAATATCTCAAACGTTGTAGCATATTTTCCTTCGATCACTGCCTAATATGGCACAAGGCTGGTCTTGAGCATTACTGCTAGATCATGCCTTGTCAACATTGGATCCTCTTTCTTAAGCTTATTATCATCAAATGATGGCTCCCAGTATGCCCCCCCTGAAAGTCATCTTCAAATGTTACCCCCTCTTATAGTGGCCAATAACTGTAACTTATGGCCATTCATACAAAAGTATCTAAAAGTAAATAAAAGTTAGTACTGAAATGTAATTCTGAGACTAAACTCTAGTCCAAGATCGTAGGTAACATAATTGGTCTCTGACAACAGCGCTGTAAAGTTGATAGCTCTGAGTTTAAACCCTTTAAAGACACTAGAAGTGCACAACTAACCGCAACAGAAATTACCGGGATCGAATCCACTGAGAAGAATGTTACAACAAGTCTGTGAGAATAAAAATAAGCTAAGTCGAAAGAGGTGTTTTTGTTTTCCTGAAGCTAAGCAGAGAAGTAAATATGCAATAAATTCTATTCTAGATAGAAAGCATTAGGCATTAGAGAAATTACAGGAAATCAGATCATGTATATAGTCACTTTATCAAGGAATCAATTAAACACCATTCTTGATCTCAGAACATGAATGTATAATGTTTCACTGTCGTGGCTTCAATCAATATGCCGAACAACCTAGAGAACCAAGTTGAGCCTAGAATAAAAACATGCATTAAGTTCAAGTTCTTATAGGTTAACAAAGAGAAATAACACTAAGTTTCATCAGCTAAGGACTATTTGCTCGCAAAGATTATTTTTCAGGAAATTAAACCAACTTTGATACCTTTAATAAACTCACAATCATGAACTAGGTACTCAATCAAGTTCAAACATTAAGACCAATCCAACTGAAGAATTCTATTGTTGATTCCCTAATTTAACAACCCTAATCATTTAATCTCTTCAATTCCTTTGAAACCCTAATACCTAACCATGAAGTTACTCAGACATAACTAAAGAACACAAGATCAGTGATGAAGGTTTCATAATGTATTAAAATAGAGGAAACAATGGTTCAGTTTTCGGGGAAGTTGAAAAAAAAACAGGACACAAACATTATAGACAAAATACAAAAAAGGGAAAAGCAAGGAGAACAAACCTTATCGATTTATTTAGAAAACAAGAGTAGAGAGTGGAGGATGACGCAAGTTTCTATCTCCACATGAAAGCGAAGAAGGAAATGACTAACCACACCGAATCGTTTCACTTTCAAATGAGGAAAATGAAATATCTTGTTTGCCATCATCAAGCACCAAGCCAAATCGGAAATTAACTTCGAGAGTTAGAATCCTAAACCGGGTCTGAATTTCTAAAAATCGTTAGCCGCCAATCTCATACAAGCAAATCACATATTTAGAGGTAGTGTGTGGAATCACACCACCATTGAAAAACTATAAATATCATTTTCCACACATGACCTCCAGGTGAATATATCATTGTTTATATTGCAGATTAACACTTGGACGTCATGTGTGGAAAATGCTATTTGTGGTTTTCCAATGGTGGTGTGATTCCTTTTTTGGTTTTTGGAGAAGAAAACAAATTTTTATTTGACAGATATTTATTCTACAATTTTTCACTTAATTACACAACTTTTCTTACTCTAGTGTTTATCAGTCATCATCTAAATATATAAACTTAAGTAAATATTTTATATGAAATACATAAATCTTCTCATTTGTTTGTAATAGTAACATAAGTTGCATTTACTTTCTCTGTTTCAATATAAGTTGTGTTTAAAAAAACTATTTTTTTTTTTTTTGCAAAATAAATGATGTTTTCATTATTCTAGATACAATTTAATGTCATCTGACAACTGTGACCAACTAAAAAATGCTATATCTGTTTCTTATTGGTTGAATTAGTTTTATTTACTGATATTTTGTCATGTAACATGGATTTTGTTTCACTTGCACAACATGCAAAGATGTTCTGATTTGTTTCCAAGTCTAATCCCCTGTGTTTTTGCTTTGTTTTAATTCAAGTTTGTTGAATAATGTTTTCATGACATCCATCATTTCCTTGCATAACATTATTATGCCATATAGATAAATGATACTGAGAAACAAAACTGTTGCTGCTAATCGGAGATGTTAATTTAGAGATGATAGAACCCTAAGTTAGAGTTGCTTTTATGGAAATATCTTATATCGCTTTTACATAGTATGCTTGGGCGTTACTGGTAGGAAGATGTCTCAGCATAATGTTACTATATCTCATTTGTAATGTCATTACAAGAAAACAGCCAATTTCGTATCGAAGATTTCAACAGAAACTATTATTTTGGAAGAATTTTAAATGAAAATAAATCGTAGTTCTAGCTCGTTAGAAAAAAAAACCATCAGAAATTCATCAGACTATCTGATGAATTTTTGACAAAAGTCCGACGGACCAATTACCGAGGAAATTGCAACAGAAAATTTTGGACGAATATTATTTGTAGAAAATTTACGACAATATTATTGGTGACAAATTTCTGACGACATTATTCATCAGAAAGTTCTGAAGAAAATATTTGTCAGAAATTCCTAACGAATATTATTTTTCAAAAAAAAATTTAAAGTATTTTATTAAATTAGGTTTTAAGAAATTAATTTATCTACCTAAAATATATTAATTTAATTAATTACTTACTTACAAAAATTTAGAATCATTTAAAATAAATTTTTTTAATCCCTTATAAATATATAGTTAAATTAAATTTTGGAAAAATATTTTACAGTCAAATTGTTTAATAAAACGTTTATAAAATTTAAGAAAAGAATTTTCAACATTTAAAAAATAAAAAACGTTTTTCAAGAAGTGCAACAAAATGTTTTTATAAATTTAAAACATAAAACGTTTTTTGAATGGAAATTTTTTTTAAAAGAAAGTGATTTACTTTTATAAATTTTAGGAAAAACGTTTTTTAATTGAAGACAGTTTATAGAACTTGAAAATCGTTTTTCACAAATTCTAAAAATCATAATAACGTTTTATAAACTGAGAAAAGTTTTAAAAAGTTAAAAAAGTTTTTAAAATTACAATTTTTTTTATAAATTATAACATACCTAAAAAATTTAAGATCTTTTCTAACAGATTAAATGTTTATAAGGTATAAAACCGTTTTTATAAATTTTTAAAAATATAAAATTATTTCATATATTATAACAAACATTATAAAAGCCTTAAAACATTTATAAAAGCTTAATCTGTCTTATTTATTAAATCATTACAAAAATTAAAACAACAAAAAATATTAAAACCTATCTAAAACAAAAAAGGAGTTTTCAAATCCTAAATCTAACATGTCGCAATATACCATATTCATCGAAAATTCTTCGTAAGAAATTTGTCAGAATATATAATATTCGTCACAAATTTCTGATGGATTTCTAACAACTTCGTTGAAGTGTGGAGTGGGTTTCGAAAATAATAAAATAGACCGACAGTATCCCTTGATAATATATTTTTGATTTTTAGGGGGTTATAATCTTCAAATTATTTGAAAACACACACAGACTCAATATTGTAAGATGAATCATCATAAAATGTTTGCTTAAGTATATAAGTGATATTGAGAAAAGTTATGTATCCGTTGATGCATCTAACGTGAGGATGTATAGCTTTAAAAAAATTGAGCGACTGTTAATCCACATCATATTATCACTTAATTAATCTCTGTCATGGTTATCTTGTAGGTATCCAGGTTAACATTTATTTTGAATATTTCATATGCGAAATACAAATATGTCAGTAACTCGTCAAAAATTTCGAACAAAAACCTGAACTCCAAACCTATACCCCAAGTTGTTTAACATTCCTCAGTAAGTGTTGGTATTTCGTTGGTTATATCCGACGAAAAGTTGTTCTTTGTAAATTTCCGACGAAATACCGACAAAGGGTAATATTTCATTTTTCTCGGAAATTCGTCACAAACTGGCATATTTTCTTGTAGTGTGCTTATGGATGGCTTGTCATAATGTTGGGCTGATATTATTGTACGCCCGATTCATTGTTATTGAAAATATTTTAAATTGTGGAGTTTCAAAGTTTTTAAGTGATTTAAGAGTGTTTGGATGAAATTTCTTAGCTAAACAAAAAATAAAATTTAAATCTCATGGTTGTAGGCTAAGGTATTTCTGTTTTTTTTTTCACGTGCTAAGATAAAAATAAAAAGGCAATTTTACAACCAATTACATAAACCAACCGTTTCCACCGTGCAAACTCCAAATATGATTTAAATTACAAGCACGTTTGACATTTTTTTACAGTTGAAACTCAAAAATATGAAACTTGTGTTTATGAAATGAAAGTTAAGAGGTTTCTTTTAGATGAGAATGTAAAGGATATGAGAGGAAATGAAGATTTGTTGATGTACAATGAGGTAAACGTAGATAGAAATTGAATTACTGAGCTTTAAGAGCTCAAAATGGTTGTTTATGATGGTCGGAAAAATAATGATAGTGGTGTTGTTGTAAACTAAGAGGAATATTTAGTGTGTATATGGTTTTTTGCTGTTTTTGAAATGAAAAAAAATAAATTAAATTATAATGGTAACTTTGTAAATATTTCAAAAATTTAAGGAAGGTTTGGGAAATTCGTGGATGAATAGTATTGACAAAAAATGGGTTAGTTTGTTTGACTCAAAATTTTGAATTAGTTATGTAAACACACACAAAAGTTTTTTGTGACTTAGATTTATGTTGTTGAAATATCTTGAATTTCATAGCTCGTCTAAAAATATATGTTGAAAGTTTTTATTGTCAAACTGTTTAAACTTAAAAGTTAAATTTTAATATTTCAAATTATTATTCAAAATTATAAGATTAATAACCTAATTCCTTATATATTAAAAAATAAGCATTGTTAAGTTGTAATATTTCTTATTGTACTGACGTGTCAACACCTCAGTTCTTCTCACAACCAAATTTTAAAACCTTTCTCTTACTAAAACAAATTACGGATACTGCCAATGTATATTTTTACACGACCAACTTCTATAATAATATTCCATGAATTATGGCATTTTATGTTTTATATTAAAGTAGATAAATATACACATTATATAACAATACATAATAACTGAGTTGTTATCTACGTTAATTTATTGTTAATAATTAATACCATATAATTTTATATTTTAGAGGTCCTAATTTGAGAAACATTTAAACAATAAAAAAAAATTATTCACTGTAGCCGAATGTTCTTAACTTCTTATTCTTGTATAATAGTCTTCTTCTTTTACTTTTTTGTTGATTTTTCCATTGAGTAATTGATCGAATGAAAGTATATCTTAATAATTTTTTTCTTTGTCTTCAACAATATCTTGATTTGATTTGATTTGATTTTGCATGCTTTAAAATTTGTGAAATTAATGGTAGCATAAAATTTATTTGGAAAAATAGAGGACAAAAAGAGCTGTAAAAACAAAGTCACTGATCTTTTTGTTTGTTATTCTTTGACATTCTATTGTTTATTAACATCAGAGATTTTTTAATAACTGATAGCTTAGACAATAAGACTCTTTTAAATTCATATAATATGAAGCCAAACCAAATAATAATATTTTTTGGTATAAACTCGAACTATCTCAAAAATCAGTAGTATAAAAACTGAATTAAATTTGATATGATTTCAATATAGTAGTTAATTTTATAAACTAAAAACCCCAATAAAAATGAAACCGGAATCAAGATTGAATAGGCTCAGTACTCAGTATCATTGAAAGATAATGTCACCAATAACGTGCTTTATTATCATAGGTATTAATTGGTTATTTCAAAATGTGAATCAAATTATAGTTATCTATATAAAACTGTCAACTTTGATACATAAGTTTTCACATAGGGAGTGGCTGGTATAATTGTAGCGGTTGCGGATGTTTACGGATGAGGATGATTGAAGTTTTAAACGTTATCAAAATATTTGTACGACTGGTACAACGGTAAGAAATTTGTGTGTTTACGTATAACTGTTTAACTACCAAATGTACCAGTGGTTAAACAATAAATTAATAATATTTACATTTTAAAATAGTTATAAAAATCTTTAAAATCATATTATTACAATAAATATAAAATTAGATTTATCAATTTGTATTACTAATTTTTTTAAAGAAATTAGAAATTTTTTTTTTCAAAATTCTCTATGATAAATTATAGGGTAGACGATCTATTACCCCATGATAACTATCGTATAACATCAAATTCCCACCAAACTATAACCTCATGCTTGAGATCCACAAACTTTCAAATGCAAACTTATTTCTCCACATAACAATAATTCAAAACTTAATTACCCATAGATACTGATTTTAAATTGGTTTTACTGGTTTAAATCGGTTTATTCTTTGACCAAATAAACTAAAATCAACTAAACAAAAAAAAAATCCATTTTTAATATAATTATTCTAAAAAAAAACTTATTGTTGCAAAAGTCAATTCCTTACGGTCTTCAAAGTGGATCCCATTATTATTAATGTTTCACATGGAAATATGTCTCACATCTTTTCTATAAATTGAATGTTGGGACATTTGCTAAAACAACCTAAAATTTCAAATCAAATGTAAGAGTGTATCCCAATTTTAATCAAATGCAAAACCAACCTAAAGAAGTAGAGAAATGTCTACTTACCTCTTATGACTAAAAAAAAATCCAGAATGATATTTTACAATTGTATCCTTATGAAATCTAAATTTAATAGAGAGAAGTCTACAAGGTGTAGACTTATCATGAAATCAATATTATAGACTTATTACGAAGTCTACATTATAAGTTAATCTTATAATTTTATTTTAAAAATATATAAAAATAAATTATGTGAAATTCCCTGTCATGGGCTGGTAAGCGGGACCATCATTGGATACAATGCCATCTTGACATGACCTTTGGTAATGCGGAATGGTTTCGTCTTTTTCCTCAATCATCCACTGAATATATGAGTATGTGGCCCTCTGATCACCGCCCCTTACGTGTAGAGTTTGCATTTGAGCCGGAGATAGTGCAGAGGGGACGGTTTTATTTTGACAAACGTTTATTTGGAAAAAGAGGGGTTAATGAGGCCATTATCCGAGGATGGGATGCTGAGAACATAGACTCAAATTTATCGGTTCTTGATCGCATTGCTCGGTGTAGAACGGAATTGTCGAAGCTTAAAAAGGCTAATGATTGGAATTCAAAAACTAGAATTGATCGGTTGCAGGGTGATTTAGATAAAGAAAGTTCAAAACAATTTCCTATTTATGGTTTGATGAGAAGGTTAAGACAAGAACTGGCAGCGGCCTATAGGGAAGAAGAGATTTTTTGGAGACAAAAAAGTAGAGAAAAATGGTTAAGGGAAGGGGATAAAAATACCACATATTTTCATAATGTGGTCAAGGGGAAACAAATTAGAAATAAAATTTTGATGCTCAAAGATATCTTTGGTACTGAACATTACTCAGAAGGATCGAAAGGACATATTGCTACTGAATATTTCAGGGAGCTGTTTACAAGCTCCAATCCAATAGATTTGGAAACATTGTTCGAGGGATTTGAAAGTAAAGTTACCTCAGAGATGAATACATTATTAATTAGGGAGGTATCCGCTGAGGAAATCAAGGATGCTGCTTTTAGTATTAAAAGTAGAAGTGCACCTGGAGAATATGGACTTACGGGTTTTTTCTATCAGAAATATTGGCACATTATTGGTCAGAAAATTATTCAGGATGTGCAAAGTTTTTTTTAAAACTGCCATCATTTCTGCTGGCTGGAATCATACACAGTTATTATTGTTGCCTAAAATTTTGAACCATACAGAAATGAAGGATATGCGTCCAATAAGTTTGTGCAGTGTACAATATAAAATTATTTCTCGTATTTTATGTGAGCGCATGAAGACGGTTTTGCCATATATAATTTCAGAAACTCAAGGGGCTTTTGTAGGGGGCAGGTTAATAACGGACAATGTCATTATAGCACACGAGCTGGTACATGCGCTTCGTACAAATGAAAAAATTGGTAAAGAATGTATGGCCATCAAAACTGACATGTCAAAGGCTTATGATCGGGTGGAATGGAATTTCCTAGAAGTTTTATTAGAAAAAATGGGATTCCACAGGAAATGGGTCGTCTGGTTAATGTCATGCATTACTACTGTAACTTTTTCGGTTTTACTCAATGGACGTTCACATGGGTTTATTAAACCAGAAAGAGGTATTCGGTAGGGGGATCATTTATCTCCTTTTTTATTCATTTTATGTGCCGAAGCTTTAGTACATGTTTTAAATAGATCGGAAACACAAGGGAATTTACATGGTATAAAACTTGCTACGGGTAGCCCTTCTGTCCACCATTTGTTATTCGCGGATGACAGCTTATTGCTATGTGAAGCTTCTGTGAGTGATAGTAAAGAAATTATGAAGGGTCTAAAATGTTATGGGGATGCATCTGGGCAAATGATTAACCCTTTAAAATCTTCCATTATTTTTGGGAAAAAAATAGATAATGTTCATAAACAGATGATCAAAGAGGTCTTGGTATAGAAAAAGAAGGTGGTGAAGGGTCATATCTTGGTCTCCCCGAATGCTTTCAAGGTTCAAAAAAAGCTCTCCTAAATTTTATCAAGGATAAATTAGAAGGCCGACTACAGGGATGGTATTCTAAAACATTGTCAATGGGTGCCAAAGAAGTTCTAATAAAGTCAGTGGCCTTAGCTCTACCGATATATGCAATGTCTGTTTTTAAGCTACCAAAAGGTCTGTGTGAACGAATTACAAGTGCGATTATAGAGTTTTGGTGGAGTAGTGGGGATAAAAAAAGAAAAATACCTTGGGTTTCTTGGGAAAAGCTTTGTAAACCTAAGGAACAAGGGGGTCTTCGATTTCAGGATATTGGTCGTTTCAACCAGGCTTTGCTTGGGAAACAAGCTTGGCGAATATGGAATAATCCAGATTCCCTGGTCTCTCGAATCCTTAAAGGTAAATATTTTAAAAATGGCGATTTTCTAAATTGCGGAGTGGGGACACGTCCATCTTATGCTTGGAGGAGCATCATGCATGGAAGAGAATTACTTAAAAAGGGTCTATATCGACATATTGGTACTGGAACTGACTCCAATGTTTGGGCTGAGAACTGGATTATTGACATTATCCCAAGGCCACCAATGTATCGTGAAAACAGTTATGTAAATTTAGCACTTAGAGTTTCGGATTTGCTAAGACCAGGGTCTAACCAATGGAACGTTAATCTGCTACAGCAGACTTTTACGCCTCAGGATACGGAAAGGATACTACTTTTGAAACCATCATTGGTAGGTGACAACTCCATCAGATGGGGTTTTACACCAAATGGTGCATATACGACGCGAAGTGGATATAAATTGTTAGAGGCTTTGGTGGATTACGATCATCCTCAAGGGCAATCGCTCACCCCTATTGAAAAGAAATTATGGCGGGATCTATGGAAAACAAAAGCTCCACCAAAAATAAAGCATTTTATGTGGCGGGCGTTATCTGGTGCGTTAGCTGTTAAGCAACGTCTGACTACTCGGGGTATTCCGATAGATCCAACCTGTCCAGTTTGTGGAAATGAGGACGAGACTATCTGTCATGTTTTATTCACATGTGTTAAATCACGTGACATATGGGATCAAGCTAATGTTCGGGTTCCTTTAGGAGGTTTCTCTAGGAATTCTACATTCTTAAATTTTGTCCATTTACTCAAAAATGCAAGGAGCGCCTCTTTGGATATCCATACACAAAAAGTTTTTCCATGGTTGCTATGAGAAATATGGAAAGCTCGGAACTCTTTTGTTTTTAAGAATAAGGTTTTAGAGTCTTCTTTTATTGCTAAGAGGGCATATGAAGAAGAACTAACATGGTACGATACATTCACGGGATTATCAGACCAAGTGGATGATATGGTCATAGATATGGTTCGATGGAGGAAACCCCCTAATGGATCCCTAAAATGTAATGTGGGATCTTCATGGATTGACTCAAATCAACCGAGTGGTGCATCATGGATTCTCCGCGACGAAAATGGAGGCACGCTTATGCATAGCCGTCGGGCTTATTCCTACATGCGCACAAAGATCGAGGCAGACCTGTGGGCTCTTTTTTGGGCAGTGGAATGTTTGCACAATCTACACTTCTTGAACATTATTTTCGAGACTTCATCGGAGTGCTTACATGACGCTATGAAAAATCCAACTGCACACCTTAGCCTCAGCCACATCTGACACAACATTCTATGGCTTCTATCACGAATAGAGTCATGGAGTCTTGATCATACTCTTCCGGAGCGTAATGAAGCGGCAACGGCCATTGCTTTCAGCGTCACTCGAGATAGGCGCCATCAGTCGTACATCGCTCGGAATGCTCCATCATGGCTAGTTCACCTTCTAGTTTTGGAGGCTAAATGAGTAAGGGTGTTGGTAAATCCTGCTTCTCTTTTCTTCTGTTGTTATGATGGTGTCTACTGACATCTCATTTTCTTGTGTTTTAGTCCTACACATTTGTTTGCCATCAAACATTGTTCATTGCTCAGTGTTATAAAAAAAAAAATTTCAGATTAAAAACTATGTTTCACATTTTCACATGTACATAGTTTCCAAAAAATTATCCGATATAGTAGACTTGTAGTGAAGTCTACAAAACTAGAAGTGACTTTTTTATGTATAATGTTTTTTTCTCATAATTTTATCTTTATTTTGTTAATATTTTCTTCCATGGTTTTTATCTAGTTTCCCTAAAATGAAAGATTCACATTTTCAAATATAAAAATTTCTCAGATCTGAAAATTATCTAATATATAATAGACTTCTAATGATGTCTACAAGGTTATGACTTTAATTATTTGTCTTATATTTTTCATAGTTTCATCTTTATTTTGCAGGTATTTTCTTCCATAGTTTTTTTTCTTTTCCACAAAAAAATTGTAAGATTTACATCTATAATGTGTGTTTTTCTTTTTATATTTAAATAAAGTTACATTGTCAAACTCTATTTCTATAATTTGTATTTTCTAAACTTTTCAGATTTAAAGTTATTTTCATGTTTGTAATGTATATATCTTTCAGATCTAATTTTTTTCTGATTGAGTAGACTACAAATGAAGTTTATTAACTTTAACTTTTAAACAGACTTTATTAGAAGTCTACTCAAATATTATTTTAATTTTTTTTGTCTTAATATTTTTTCATAATTATATTTTATTTTACAGGTATTCTCTTCCAAAATTTTCAAATCACCTTCCCAAAAATGTAGGAATTACATATATTCATTTTTTTGGTTTATATAAAACTAAATTTATAGATACAAGCTCTATGTTTTTGCTTTGCTAATTTTAGGTTAAAACACTATTTTGAATTATTTTGCAGAAAATACTATTTTCTAATTTTGTAATTGTATATTTTTAAATATGAAATTATTTTTGGCATGAAATCTATTTGAAAATTAAGGTTAGTAGACTTTAAATAAAGTATATTGCACCTATAAACTTTAAGTAGACTTTTATGAAGTCTACTAAAAATAATTTGAATATGTTTACCTTATGTTTTCTCATAATTTTATCTTATTTTGCAGGTACTCTTTTCCAAGATTTCATTTGAGATATCAAGATTATGAATAAGCAAACACTCTAGAGTTTTAAAAAAATTGCTTTGTAATAATTTATCTTTACAAATTATTCATTTGCAAATAAATATTCAGATACATAATAAATAAACGTTGTATTGATTTTTTAATTGTGTTGTACTTGTATGATATTATTAATTGTTGTTAGTAATCATTTTTTCAGAAAATACTCTAGTGAGCCAAACAGTTAAAAACCACCATAAGCTAAAACAACAATTAACACACAAAATATTGAATGTGTTAAAATTATGTAATTTGAAGAATTGTTTTATAGCAATTTTAGAGATTTTGAACACAAAAGAGATTAATAATACAAATTAATACAACTCCAATAGCAATAAAAGAGAATAGACTTTAGCGTTTGTCTACTTTCCTACATGTAGACTAATAAAGAAGTTTGCTTTTGTTGTACACATTTAAAAAAATCTACATTACAGAAATCAGACTTGTTTAACATTCATAACAATACCAAAGAAGCCTACAAATTAAACATAAGTTCATACACAACAACAGGTAACTGAGCCATTTCATGTGAAAAAATGAAAATTTACATAGTTAGCGATCATGTTTCAAATAACTAAAAAGTAGACTTACCAATACGTCTACGATTATTAGCTAACTACATGATCAAATCAAAAGTATCATAATTTCATAAATACAACATATTTTGTTTTAAAAACCACTCAAACATATTAGGATTAACTAACACACACTGTCAAACAAAAAAATCTTGAAAAAACTTAATGAATAATACACAAATTCACTTTTAATATATTTTCAAATGTAGACTCTATAAGCAGTCTGCGTAAATGTAGACTTTCTTACAGTTTACACATGTAGACTCCATATGCAGTCTTCTATTTATGTTAGTTTTTACAATTGAAAATTTTACGGGTTACTTTCTATATCTGAAAAAAAATTGTGATTTTATACATGTACACTCCCATTTTAGTCTACATTTCAAAAAGTTTAGTTTTTTCAACTGACCAAAAATCACCCAAGATTTGACTTACAGAAGTAGATTTTAGCGGCAGTCTACATGTTTGAATTTTGTTGAAAGAGGTTAGTTTTGCAATTGACCAAGTTTGACTTTCTATTAGTAAACGGAAACAAATGTCTACATATATGTTGACTTCATACGAATTCTACGCTCAAATACGGGGTGGGGGGGGGTTAGTTTTTCAATCGACCAAAATAAAATAGTAGACTTCATGTGATGTCTATCGTTTTTTAAAAAAAAATAGCATATTGTAATTAAAGTCTACACTTTTTCTTTCTTTTTGGTCAATTTTTTAACATTTTAGTCAAATACAAAACCAACATATTCAACGGAGTCAGACTTTGGGTCAAATACAAAACAAAAATTTTTTAGACTTCTCGGGAAGTCTACAGTCTATAGATGTCCAACGAAGTCTACAATGAAAAGTCAAAAGTTTGGTCAAATGCAAAACTAACCTCTTTTACGTAAACTTCTTTGTAACTCTACCTCATTTTTTGTTTTTGTTATCAAAGGTAAAGACGTAGACTTCCAGGGAAGTCTAATTTGCATAAACAATTATTCTGGTCAATTGCAAAACTAACATGTGCGTTGACAAGTATACTGCATTGTAAGCATACACGTATGCGTACACATACGATACAGTCTACTATCGCGACATAGATCTGAAAAATGATGAAAACCATGTAAATAGGTACCTTTTCCGGTGTAAAGCTCGTTTCCACCCTTTTCCACCCTTTTCCACCCTTTCCACTGTCCAAGCTCCAAATATGAAGAAAAAGAAGCATCTTATACGACCAACAACAAGTACACTCGAAATAATGAAGTTATGATTATGAAAATGAAACTTATGAGAGTTTTTTTAATATGAAAATGGAGAGGAAATGAGAGGAAGTGAAGATTTGTTGGTTTAGAATGAAAAAAGTGGTTGAAAATTGAATTTGAGAGGTTTAAAGAGATCAAAACTGGTGGTTCATGGTGGTTGAAGATTGATGACGATGGCATTGTTGTAAATAAGAAGAAAATTTTAGGGTGTATTTGGTTTTTTTGTCATTTATGAAATAATTAAAAAAATAAATAATAATGGCAATTCTGTAAATATTTCGAAAACCATAAGGATGGTTTGGAAATTTCTCGGATGAATAGTAATGACAAAAAGGGGTTGGTTTTGCATTTGACTAGAAATTGTAGGTTGGTTTTATAAAACACCCTTGAATGTTTCGGTGTATTTGTAAAATGTTCGTTCCTAAGTAATAATAATATCATTCTCTCTTTTGGTACGATTCTTTTTGCTTATTTCTTCTTTTTATATGCTTAGTCTTATTACAAATGATAAACATACATATACAAATGTAATATAAATTAAAACCAGATAATATAATTATAACACGTTATCAGCACTCTACTACTAAATTTATTCTTTTGATTTATGTTCGGAGTGGGGCCTCCATTTATTTGTTACGTTAATAGTTACCGAAGTGCGGCCCGGTGCTGCCGCCCCACTCTTTATTTGTTAGTTCTACTATTACTGGAGTGCGGGCCTGCCGCCCCGCTTTTATTATTAATTTTACAATGGTTGTTTAAGGCACCATAATGATCGGTTAACAGACTAAACATTTAATTTATTATTTTATGATAGATTATTTTATTATCATCATAATTTACTATTTGTAACATGATTGAGTTATCACCTTAATTGTTTTATTTTTAAATATGATTTGGTTAATTATATCCCAATTTATAATTAAATATATGTTAAGAAAGAATCTATATTTTAAACTATTAGTTTAAAAGTGATAAAATTTAATTTATTTCTAATAATTTTTAGATTAATTTTATATTATGTTTTTACTTCTAGCGGTCATATATATAATAAAAAATTAATTAATTACTTTTCAAACGGCTAGTTAACGGCTAATGAACAGTGTTTTTAGAATCTATAAATACACTTACAACTCATTCATTTTATTTCACATCTCTCTAAAATCCTATTAAAGAAAATTTCAATTTTTGTTAGAAAAATGTTTAATCCGTTGTTAGTTTTTGTAATTGTTTTTTTCTTAATTTCTTTTTATGGTTTACTCGATGGAGAATTCTCTCCTGAAGAAAATGTGTTTGTCTTCATTTTAATGTTTTATGCATATGTATTCTTTAATCGCACTACTTAACCCTGCATCTTGATTATTTTAATAAAATAATACTTCTAATTATGTTCTTTATTATTATTTGATTTTTGAAATGGAAAATATCAAGAAACTTCAATTTCTCGCTCTAGACATCACCGGTACCAACTACATTTCTTGGGTCATTAGTGTCGAACTTCATCTTGAATCCCTCGGTTTATCTTAAACCGTTAAAGAAAATAATACTTCAACGTCTTAAGAAAAAGCTAAATCAGTGATCTTCCTTAGAAAAGACTTCGATTAAAGTATTATTTATGACTATGTCAATATGAGAGATCCTAAAGAGCTATGGAAGTATCTGAATGATTGTTTGGATCATCAGAAAGACATAACAGTTCCACTTGTTCAGGATGAATGGCAGAGTCTGAGATTCCAAGATTTCGACAAAGTGATGAATTACAATTCTGCTGTATTAGGAACTGTGGCCAAATTGAGATATTGTGGTGAAACGATCACTGAATCTCAAATGATTGAGAAGACATACACCACATTCCACAAAAGCCATATCACTCTGCAACAACAATATAGGTTGCGGGGAAATACCAAATTTTCAGATTTGATTGTGGTGCTTCTCATAGCAGAAAAAAACAATAAGCTTCTGATCAAAAATCACATGACACGTCCAACCGGTTCCAAAGCGTTTTCCGAAGCAAATGCATTAGATGCGAAGAAACCGGTGAAAGAAAATAAGGCTTTTCGTGGCCGTGGTCGTCAAAACTACCGTGGACATGGACGAAAGTACAATCCACAGGATAGAAAGTCATTCCAATGGTTCCGCTCTGAGAAATCTCCTAAGGGAAAAGAACACCATGGACATACTTCTCAGAAGCGAGAAGAAGCTTGTTTCAGATGCGGTACTAAGGCACATTGGTCTCGTGTCTGTCATACCCCTGCACATCTCTGTGCTTTATACAAAGAATCCGTCAAAGGAAAAGGCAAAGAGGTAAACTTTGCGGAACTTCTGAGTGTACAACGCACCTAGATGCGTCTGACTTTGTAAATGATTTCGAGGAGACCACTATCACGGAAGATTAAGTACCCATCATGTGACTCTTGAAATTCCATAATTATACCATAAATAATGTTATTTGTGGAAGATTAATGTATAATTATTTTTGGTTTTTCACCTATTTATGTATAATTACTGTGTATTTGATATTTTCTAATGATGTATAATACTTTATGAATAAGATTATCTTATCTCTATTAATTCTATGGTTTGTCTCGGAAATAGACACTACAAACAGAGCATCCACCAAGAGCAATACTAGAGATATTTGTATACCAAATAGTGGAACAGCGCACACTATTCTGAAATACAGAAAATATTTTTCTGAACTTAAACCAACAAATCTCACTGTTAACATAATATCGGGTCATGTAGACTTGATTAAAGGGAATGGTAAAGCCAATTTCACATTACCTAAAAGGACAATATTCTGGATAAATAATGCAATATTTTCTCCAAATTCTAAAAGAAATTTGTTGAGTTTCAATGACATGTATCTTCAAGGATTTGATACTCAGTCTGTAACTAAAGATGGAAAGAAATATATGTATATTACTCTTGAGAAATTTAAAAAACAAAAGGTGTTAGAGAAACTACCAAAAATCCCTTTTGGTCTGCATCAAACATATATAAGTGCCACTGAATCACATATGGTGATTAAGGGAAATTCTGACGATTTTACAATATGGCATGGTCGTCTTGGTCACCTAGGCACCACAATGATGCGAAAAATCATTGAGAACTCACATGGTCATTCACTTAAACCCCAAGAAGTTTACCAGAGAAATAAAATGACATGTACTACGTGTTCCCTAGGAAAGTTGATTATAAGACCATCACCAACCAAAATAGATAAAGAGTTACCAAAGTTCCTTGAACGAATTCAAGGCGATATTTGTGGACTTCATGGCGATATTTGTGGACCTATACATTCATCTTCTGGACCATTCTATTATTTTATGGTAATGATCGAAGCTTCAAGTAGATGGTCCCACGTATGTCTATTGTCCTCTCAAAATTGGCATTTGCGAGATTTTTATCTCAGATAATCAAACTAAGAGCTCAGTTTCCTGATTATCCAATAAAGAGAGTTAGAGTAAATAACGCTGTGATTTTACTTCCCAAGCATTCAATAATTATTGTATGGTAACTGGAATTGATGTGGAACATCATGTTGCTCATATTCATACATAAAATGGTTTGGCTGAATCATTATTTAATCGTCTGCAACTGATTGCAAGAACATTAATCATGAGATATAAATTACCAACCTATGTGTGGGGACATGCTATTTTACATGCAGAAGCAATGATTCGGGCGAGACAAAGTGCATATAACAAATATTCACCAATACAGAATTAGCATTTGGACGAGAGCCAAATATTTCTAATCTAAGGATTTTTGGTTGTGCTGTATAGGTGCCAATTGCACCTCCCCAACGTACAAAGATGGGACCTCAAAGGAGGATAGGGATATATGTTGGTTGTGATTCTCCATCAATTATACGATACCTAGAATCACAAACTGGTGATGTATTAACTGCACGTTTTGCTGATTGCCACTTTGATGAAAAACTATTCCCAGTTTTAGGGGGAAAAATAAACAAGTAAGAAAAGAGATAAACTGGTGTGTGCCATCTCTACTACACCTTGATTCTTCTACAAGACAGTCAAAATTAGAAGTCCGTTGAATTATGCATTTGCAAAGTATTGCAAATCAACTACCTGATGCATTTGTAGACACCAAAACTGTAAAAAAATCACATATACCCGCCGCAAATGCTCCGGCTCGTATAGAAATGCCACATGAACGTGGAGCAGATGATAATACACGAGAATCAAAACTACGTCTAAAACATGGTAGACCTGTTGGTTTTAAGGATAAAAATCCTAGAAAACGAAAGATGGAAAAGCAAAATCCATCCAATATAACCTAAAGGTTGGGAGAAATGAACCATGAGATTGATAACAGTGTTGAACATCATGATTCTGAAAAAAATTATGAGATTTTTATTAACTACATTCACAATAAAAAAATATGGAATCGAAATAATGTGAATGGTGTCAATGATATTTACTCGTACTTTGTTTCAAAGGAAATAAATGAAGAGACCGATGATCCAGAACCAAAGTACATTTTTTGAATGTCAAAAGAGACACGACTGGATGAAATGGAAAGATGCAATACAAGTCAAGCTTGATTTTCTAAACAAAAGAGAGGTTTTTGGACCTATTGTAATCACACATGAAGCTTTGAAACCAGTCGGGTATAAGTGGATTTTCGTTTGGAAACGAAACGAAAAAAATGAAGTAATGAGATACAAGGCTCGTCTTGTAGCTCAAAGATTTTCTCAAAGACCTAGGATCGATTATGAAGAAACATATTCTCATGTTATGGATGCAGCACTTTTAGATTTTTGATGTATCTTACTGCTAATCAGAATCTAAAGATGCGTCTAATGGATGTTGTTACAATATATTTTTATGGATCCTTGGACATTGATATTTATATGTGAATCCCCGAAGAATTTAAGATGGCAGAAATATTTAGTTCTAAACCTAGAGAATTATGTGCCATCAAATTACAAATATCATTATACGGCTTAAAGCAATCTCGACGCATGTGGTATAAATCGTCTCAGTGAACATTTAACTAAAGAAAGATATGTAAACAGTCATATATGCCCATGTGTCTTCATCAAGAAAACGTCATCTGGATTTGTTATTATTGCTGTATATGTCGATGATCTAAATATTATCGGGACTAAAGAATAAATACACAAGGCATCTGATTATTTAAAAGGAGAATCTGAGATGAAAGATCTCGGATAGGCAAAGTATTGTCTTGGTCTACAAATTGAGCGTTCTCAGAAGGGTATATTTGTACACAGTCTACATATACGAAAAGAGTGTTGAAACGATTCAACATGGATAAAGCAACCCCGCTTAGCACTCTCATGGTCGTCAGCTCACTTAATGTTGAGAATGATCTATTTCGACCACATGAAGAAAATTTGGAAATACTTGGCCCTAAAGTACCGTACCTAAGTGCAATTGGAGCACTTATGTATCTTGCAAATTGTACTCGACCTGATATATCATTTGCCGTTAATCTTTTGGCAAGAATTCCGTGCATCTCCTACGCAAAGACATTGGAATGGGATATCACTATCTTCAAGGAACCATTGATTTAGGATTATTTATCTCAACAATTCAAATGAAGAAATGGTTGGCTTTGCAGTGCAGGGTATTTGTCTTACCCTCATAAAGTTAAATCACAAACTAGATATGTGTTCACAATTGGAGGAACTGCGATATCATGAAATCCCAGAAACAAACACTTGTAGCCACTTCCTCAAACCATGTTGAAATAATCTGTCTCCACGAAGCAAGTAGAGAATGTGTTTGGCTCAGATCGATAAGTCAACACATCTTTTCAAGTAGTGGGATCAACGTTAATTCAGAACCGACCATCTTATATGAAGACAATGCAACATGTGTCGATCAAACAAAAGATGGATACATCAAAAGTGACCGAACCAAGCATATTTCACCGAAATTCTTCCCATATACCCAAGAACTCGAGAAGAATAAAGAAACTGAAGTAAGATATGTTCGATCTTGTGATAATGCTGCAGACCTCTTTACGAAATCACTACCCACTACGATATTCAGAAAACAAGCTTACAACATTGGAATGTGATATTATGAAAACATGTAAGGGTCAGCTACTCGAGGGGGAGCTTTCTGGCTTGTACTCTTTTTACCTTGCTATGGTTTTTTCCATCGGATTTTCCAAGAAAGGTTTTTAACGAGGCAACTGAAAAAGCACGATAAAACATTAAAGATACTAGTTTCCAAGGGGGAGTGTTACAAAAGTGAATATTGTATGTATTGTCTTCAAAGTGGATCCCATTATTATTAATGTTTCACTGTGAATATGTCTCATATCTTCTCTATAAATTGAACGTTTTGGTGTATTTGTAAAGTGCCCCTTCCTAAGTAATAATAATATCACTCTCTCTTTTGGTACGATTCTTTATGCTTATTTTTTCTTTTTATATGCTTATTCTTATTACAAATGATAAACATACATACACAAATGTAATATTTTGTTCAAAAAAAAACATAAATGTAATATAAATCAAAACCAGATAATATAATTATAACACTTATCATCTTTTTCACATGTCTTTTTTTTTCTCTTCCTCTCACGATTGCAATGAGAAACTGATCTTCTCTCATAATCAAACTCTTCCTCATGACTCTATTCATATTTATTTCAGTTTGCTGGGGAGAACAAAAGCAAAAAGAAAAAAGCAAATACCAATGGGATAAAATTCATTCCCAGCCAATCTTACTACACAACACCGACACCTCCACCACACTGTCTAGTTGCCAGTGCCTCAACGCCACCGTCTAGTCGCCAGTGTCAAAGTCTCTCCTTCTCGGCCGTTTAGTTGATAATGTAGTTCCTCCCCTTAAATCATCATCACATTTGTAAAGAATAAGAAAGTACTCAATCGTGTTGTTTATTCACAAACTCAAACATGCGTATTTATACGCTTACATAAGTCGGCTTAGCCATATTTGACTATATCTCTGAACTATGATCATTATCGTTATACTTATATTACATATTTATCTACTTAGATAAACACAACATGATCATTATCTCTCATACTCCCCCTCAAGTGGGAGCATGGAGATTACACATGCCCAACTTGCAAAGAAGATTGTTGAACTGAAACCGTCCCAAAGCCTTTGTTAATACGTCAGCTAATTGCTCCTTTGTTCCAACATACACCGTTGAAATCACCAGCCTTGAGAGCATCACGAACACGATGACAGTTTATTTCCACATGTTTAGTACGTTCGTGGAAAACCGGGTTAGTAGCTATGTAAATAGCTGACCTGCTGTCACAAAATAAGCGAGATTGAGTCTTCTGCGGAAATCCCAAATCCTTCAACAGCTGTCGCAACCATTTGATCTCTCGAGTAGCAACGGACATTACCCGGTACTCTGCTTCAGCCGACGAATGAGACACAACATCCTGTTTCTTGGTTTTCCAAGATATAGGTGAACCTCCTAGAAGTGAAACATATGCCGTCAAAGAACGTCGTGTCTGTGGACACGCTCCCCAATCGGCGTCGCAGTAAACTGAGAGCTGCAAATCAGTGTCTGATTTAAGAAGAATGCCTTGTCCTGCTGTTCCTTTAAGAAAACGCACCACCCTCAAAGCTGCTTCCATATGCTTTTCACGTGGTTTCTGCATGAATTGTGAGAGAATATGAACTGAATATGCAATGTCTGGTCTTGTATTACCAAGTAAAATTAAACGTCCAACAAGCCTCCGATAACGCGCTGGCTCTGTCATAAACACACTATCATCCGAACCCAACTTATGATTCGGCTCCATTGGAATTTCTGCTGGTCGACAACCAAGAAGACCTGTATCCTTGACGATGCCCAAGGCATACGTTCGCTGACTCAAAACAAAACCTTCCTTATTATGTGCAACCTCTATACCGAGGAAGTACTTGAGCATACCCAAGTCCTTCACATGGAAACATCTCCCAAGATAGCTCTTAAACTTACTGATTGCTTCACCATCATTTCCACACACAACAAGATCGTCAACATAGATCAAAACTCTTATTTCCACAGTCCCCCGAGAGTAACAAAACAGTGAATAATCTGAATAAGACTGAACAAAGCCGGCCTTTGTAAGGGCTGAAGATAACTTCTCAAACCAACATCGCGGGGTTGTTTTAAACCATAGAGAGATTTGTGAAACCTACAAACCTTATTAGGATCTGAGTGAGTAAAACCTTGCGGAAGCCTGATATACACCTCTTCTTTTAAATCACCATGGAGAAATGCGTTGTGAACGTCCATCTGATGTACCTCCCAACTTTGAGAAGCCACTATACGCAAAAGACTCTTTACTGTTGTCATCTTAATAACTGGAGTGAATGTCTCATTATAATTTGTCCCTTCTTTTTGACGATTCCTCAGAACTACAAGTCTTGATTTAAAACGCTCTACTGTCCCATCTGAATTGTATTTTATTTTATATACCCACGTCGTTCCTAGCGCAACTTTACCAGGAGGTAAATCAACCACACTCCATGTCCTTTGCACTTCAAGAGCATCCACTTCTTTGTGCATAGACATTATCCATCGTTTATCTTGAATTGCTTCTTTGTAACTTCTTGGTTCTATATCAGCTATAACCGCTGAAAGAAAAGCTTTATGACAGGCAGAGAACTTGTCATCAGTGATAAACTCAGTAATGGGATACAGCGAGTTACCTGGAACCGGTTTGAGAGAGACGTTGTTGGAGAGACCAGGGAGAACATGATGGGTATTATCGTGACTGATCGCGCTGTAGGTAACATAATCTTGCAAACGAACAGAAGGCGTTTTAATACGCTGTCCTCTTCCCAACACAGCCTCTGATTCACCCAACTCCACTGTAGGTGACGTAACTTCCGGCCCAAGTTCCAAGATTGCACCATCTAATATCTCAGCATTGTCAACACTTGGTTAAACATCCTCTGTATTTTCATTAGTTTCACCGTCCACTCTGTTTTCTGTTGTAATTTCGTTTTGTCCATTACTCCCCCTGTTTCTTATATCTTCTGGAACTTCCAGCAAGAAACCATCACCTCACTCTTGGCTCGATCGAAGTTCTCAGCCATCCCATGATCATAGAGTTCACACTTAGCCATGTCTCCAACTGCGGATCACCTTCAGAGGGTTTCTTCAAGGACCTTTTATGAACCCCATCTTTCTCTTAGCTTGCAAAGCGTTCATCATCTCAGTAGCCCACTCATTGTAATTTTCTCCTTTAAGTTGAACAGAAGTAATCAACGCTCTTGGGTTATCCGATGAGATCAAATAAAGAGACGCCACAACTTTCTCACCAGTCACGGTCACGCCGGTCTCAACAACTTTTTCATCTCCCATCGTGAGGACTGAGAGAGTTTGTAAAATAAAATTAGGTAAACAAAAACAACTAGATCTTTAGAGGGATCTATAGCTCTGATACCATGTAAAGAATAAGAGAGTACTGAATCGTGTTGTTTATTCACAAACTCAAACATGTGTATTTATACGCTTACATAAGTCAGCTTAGCCATATTTGACTATATCTCTAAACTATGATCATTATCGTTATACTTATATTACATATTTATGTACTTAGATGAACACAACATGATCATTAACTCTAATAACATTATGCTTCTTACAATCGTAGATCGACGATGCTTCTCACCAACGTAGATCCGATGATGCCTCTCACCATCTATGTGATAATCTTGGTAATTGGGTTGTCACGAGTACAGGCTTAGAGTCCATTTATAACTTAAGCATTTTATTTAGATCCGAGGACGCCTCTCAAAAAGCTGTACACAGGTTTTTATCAAAAAAATAATCAAAAACAATATATTAACTCTTTCTCTCTTCTATCGTCTTCTTCCTCCTGCTATTCTTCTGATTTTTTTCATTTCTTTATTCTCCTTCTCACCCATTTTCTGTCACAAATCAGACAAGTTCAACCATGGGTTATAACTATGTTTATGCAGCGTGGCATTTGATGCTTTTCAATGGAAAAGACTGGCTGAATCGGATTGAGATGTTGATGAATCAAATGTTGCCCATAGTTTCAGCTGGATTGACTTTCTCGTCCTTGAAGAAAAAAAATTGGGTTTTGTTTGGTTAAGTTTATTTTAGTTTATTTTGTTAAGTATAAACCGAAACCAGTAAACTAATTTAAAACCAGCGTCTATGGTAATTAAGTTTCAAATTATAGTTCATGGAGAAATAAGTTTGTGTAAGTTCTTGGATATCTAGCACGAGACTATATTTTGTGGGGGATCTGATGCTATACGATAGTTATCGTTCTACCATAAATTATATAATAAATATTTTTGGTATTTATATTATTTTAATTTAAAACAATGAATTGAATATTTTTACTTTTCTACTTATATAGTTTTTTGAATTTTTCTTTTGTTTTAACCTTTTGCAACCGTCAGCAGTTATAAACGATACTGAAATCAATTTTTGAATCTTAGAAATTTAAAATGGGTTGAAGTGATTTATAACCTTTTATATTATTGTTATAAAACGCCAACAACTGTAACACTTCATTTGCGGATAGTAGCAGAGAAACCAATAATGCCATATACAGATGATTTATAGCATGTGTTTTGAAGAACCTTTTAACGTTTAATTTTCATATTACTAATGAAAACATTTCCTAATAATAATAATAATAATATATATATATATATATATATATATATATCTAATTGTAATAATATAAGCAAAATTTCTGAGATACTTAACTAACTATAGCTTAATATGAAAAATAAAATAAAAAATATCATCTATTGATTGATATTTAAGTATTTAATTTTATTTGAATTATTTTAAAATTAACTCTATAAGTCTAACTAAAATAATAGCTATTGTTTGGAGTAATAAGCCTGCTAAGAATTTATCTTCTATCCGATCTTAACAAAAAATTCAATCCATATATTATCTACTATATTATTTTTAATTTGCAGGTCCAATACCAATCTCGACAATATCAATGTAAATCTGTAATATTTAAGCAATTTTTTATATATTTTAATAGTGAGAACAAAAATTACTAGACAGTTGTATAAATATAAACATATAATATTTAAACATTTGCTTATAATTACACATTTAGAAAAAAATAAAGAAAATATTTTCTATATTTGTTCGTGTAGTTTTATTACCTGAAAAAATACGGGCAAATACTACTATTGATTTTTTACCGTTCCACTTCCATGTCCTCGTCCAGATAAAAGGCCTTCTAGTAATGGGCCACGTAGTTGGGCTCAGTCAAAAATTGCTTCAATAAATATGCTGTCCATCTTTCTGAGCTCACGATCTTTACAGGAGGGAGAAAAGTCGCGAAGTAGAATAGTAATGAGGCTGATGCAACTTGATATGCTGGCGGAGATGGATGATGCAGGTTCTTCGATGGCCATGGACGTTGATGACATTGAAGCCATGGAGATGCTCAGCGAAGGAGGACTTATCTCTGAGAACAAGCTCGCCGATGCCGATTTCTTCAACAAGTTCGAAGATGATTTCGACGATACTGATATCAACTGATTTGGTTGTGCGTACATCTCTCCATGTATCTTGTAATGATGTTCTATTTGACATTGTTTGTTTGTGGTTACAAACATGTACGGATCATACTGCATGCTCAAATAGGACTATGTTATTAAGAACATCCTCTTGAAGCATAAAGATGCCATATTTTGTAAGATTTAGATTGATGCTTTAAGCCTTGAGATGTGTGTATCTCCTTAGTGCATAGAAAATGTACTATATGGATTAGTATAATAGTATGTGACACCGAGCTAAGTTTAATTGTCAATCGGAAATGTGAATTTCTACATATGTTTGTTCTTTAGATTTGTGTATCCTGCTCATTGAGATTTCACTTACATTTTGAGATGAAAAAAGGTTACGAAAGAGGCTGCAAACTGGACAATCCCTGACCAATTAGGTTTTTGATTCTACCATGTATGCCCTCCTTTTCAAATTAAGTATCTTCATAGTATTAGGTGTGTGATTAGGTACATATGTTTATGCAACCTAACATTTCCACTGTGTTAGTGTTACGTTACTGATCCAATGTTTCCAGACGCATTTCCTTTGGTACAAATACCTCATCCCAACCATACTCATCACTTTTACTTACAGTCCTACTTACAAGGAAATAAAAAGGCATGGGTAAATGAATTACTCAGTGAAAATGGTTCTAAATCAGTTTTCCCACATTACCTTTTATATTGTTTAATGCAAAACGATAATCGAATAGCCACTGACAATCAAGCAATTTACAATATCCACGCTATCAAACAATGTAATGACTCAGTAATCATCACACATATAATGGACATTAAGCATTCAATCAGTCTTGCTCGATCCTAGTGACTCGCACAGATCACCAATAATCATCATCTTGCTATAACCACAGTCACAGAATGCACACTCGGCTCTACAGACATCTTGATATTGATCCTTGCACCAGAACTGGATCAGTTTACTCGCGGTTCAACTATCGCTCAGTTCCATATCAGACTGTAGAAACCTTGATTCCTATCATTCAACCATGTCTCAAGTTTGTAAAAAGATAATTATTTGTATAAACTAACAACTAATACAGATATCGCTGCATTATCATATTAATCACAATTGTTCATCGTAAGATCCAAAACTAAGCCTACTTAAACCAGTTTAACGGATTCCATGATGAAATAAAGCAAGTCTAGGTTTTCATAAGACGAAACCTATAGGCTATAAAGACCATTTAAACCAAATATATGGAGAAACCTATACAAAGACGACATGTGGAGTAATTGTTGGAATTTATGAGTGTTTGTCTCATGTCAAGAGAGTATTCAAACAATTTGTGACTGGATCTCTTTCTATCTAACAACAGGAACTCACTATTACAAGAATCGTACACAATAAACTAGTTATATGAAGCAGAAAATCTCTAGTATGAATCTAATCATTGAGAAGTAACACAATAGTTAGAGTTTGTGTACTTAGATGAATGAGACTTAGAATCAATAAGTAAGAGTTTAAGACAGTAGATAAAGAAGAGTCTATAGTAGTTTGACAAGTATTAGGATGTCTTAGGAGACAAAGAGTTAAAGGCAGTCTCTAAACCATAATGTTTAACTCATTACATTGTGAATATTAGTTAGACACAAGTAAGAGAGAGAGCACACACAATTTAGTGAGAAACTTATCTATTGATTCTGGTTGAAGTTACAAAAGGTGAAACTGCTATTAAATAGGCAATGAGCAACATTAAAAAAACTACTAAAACAGAGAAACATAAACAAATAATTTTGTAGGTTTCTGATGAAAACAAAAATGATAAAGCCTAGTGATGCATGACCAGATGTAGTGAGAGTGACAAGAAGGAGAGGCACAGTCTCTTTGGTTTGATAATGACATGTCCATCAGCTTCTCTTAAACAACACATGTGACTTCTTCTTGTCTAAATAGAACTAAATACTTTCATCCAAAGTTGATTTCTCTTATTTTTGGAGTTTCCCAAAGTTCATATTGAGTCTCCCCAACTTCTTTCTTACCTTATCTTATTATCCAGGCTTCAATAAACTTCAGTGCACTTCGTTACATTTTGCCGTACTGCACTTCATTTTATTATTACTAATCTTGTTTATTGCTTGATTTCAACAGTAATAAATTCTAAAATTAAAAGAAAAAGAGTAAAGAGGGATGGGTCCATGTTTTTATGCATGTGACAAACAAAGCCCACTCCATTTATGAGAGATTGAAGATAGCTTTTATGCTTTTTCTATAATTCTTTTTTTTGGTCAAAGCTTTTTCTGTAATTCTAAAACCACAAGAAACTTTAATTAGTTTCTCTCTTGTGTTCCTATTCTGTACTCTGTCCGGAGATTGCCCATAACTTCTTCTGTCTTTTTATTTCTGTTTCCACAATGGTCTAGTTACAACCCACGTGAGAATCATTACCATGAAGTGTTTTTTACTAGTTTTGTTTTGGACATTCCAATAACTTTATTGTACTGTGTTAGGATAAGTATAGCTTGATGATAAAATATAAGATGCTTTTGGGACCTCGTTATTATTATAGTAATAAAGATAACCTGTGAGGTACACACTGCTAGGCCGCATTGTGGAGCTTCTTCACTCACAAATAATCATTTCTCTTCATTGAATGCAGACGTAGCCTCTCTTCAGATAAGTAGAAACAAACAACATATCAAGAAGAATAAACCATTCAACAGAGTGATAGAGAGAGAGAGAAAAGAAGAAGATCTAATACATGGGTGGCTCCACAAGCAAGCAAAAGAGAAACAGTACTATGAGAAGTATCAAGGGGAGATCATATGAAGGGATGAGGAGACCAACAAGAAGAGACCTGGATGAGAAAGAGAGGGTCATATCGGCTCTGAAAATGGCCGAGACAGAGTGGAGGAAAGAGAGAAAGAAACTGAGAGAAGAGGTGACGAGGATAAGACAAAAGATGCAAGAGAAAGAAGACGCAAAGGCACAACAACAGGACTGGGAATGGGTCGTGGAACAGATGTGCTTAGAGAGGGCTGTGAGGGAAGAAGCTGTGGAGCGGTGGAAACAACTCTATTTCACTGTTAAGACTCAGCTTGATGATCTGATCCACACAACATATGGTAAGAAGTTGCCAACTAATCTCAAATTTTAGCTTTTTGTTTCGGTCTTTGAGAAAGGAAAAGTAATGAGTTGATTATTTGTAGAAGAGACACTGCAACAGAAACAGCAAGGAGGAGCAAAGACAGTGCAAGAACTTAGGAAGAAAGTCAAAGTTAGGGAAGACACCATTGAGACACTCGAGGGGAGAATAGCTTTCCTGGAGAAACAAAGAAATGGGAAGGAAAGAGAGATTGAGTTACTGCGACAAAGTCTACGTATCCTCGGCAGTAGCAGCGGGAAGAAGAGGACATCGTCATCTGCTACCAGAAACCTGCCGATATTTAAAACAAAATTCATGGCATGTAAATAACAGATCTTTAGTCATATTTTAAATAAATCACTTTCTCCACAGGGATTGCTGAATAAGTAGTAGACTCAGTAAGGTTGAAGACACTATTTCTTTCTGTATGTACTTCACAAATAAGATACCAATCATTGATATCGTGTCTATGTTTTTGTTTTTCAAGACTGAACCAAGGGTCTATCTAAACTAATTACATTTTGGTACATAGTATTATTTACTTTGTAATAAAATGAGAAGAAGCAATGAAACCCAGTGGAAGCTTTATCTCTTGTAGATTGATATACAGTAGGGATCCGATGAAGCTGGAGCGAGAGCTATTAGATGTTCTCATATTGGCCATAGTTCTCTCCCACTCATCAGATAGTAGTCTTTTCAACGCCTTCCAGATCTTCAACATTTTTGTAATATAATTTTACACTCTGGAAAGATTGCCAACAAAACAAAAATCCAATAAGTTACGGAAATGCTCCATCAAAAATGGATTTGCAATGTTTAAATACTACTATCCTGTGACCGATTGAATCTCTCATAACTTTGGAGCTATACTTATCCTAAGTAAAGTGCACCAATGACATACCTCTAATAGTGTAATGTAATAGAAATCCTCCATATGCTGCATAAGGGCACTCCCATCACGAATTGCGTTGAATAATTTGATTTCAGTTTGAAGTATCTGTTCAACAAGTTCCTTCTCACCTTTCATCTGAAAGATAGCACGAATTTTTAATCCAATATCACTAATAATCCTCTCTACATAGTATCTCATATGTAGAAACATCTTAATCGCAAAATAGATTAATATGTAAATAAGTTTTGAATTCGTCTATGGATAAACGTGTATGACACACGTGCATATGAAGCCAACACAACAAAATTGCTGCTAGTGTAAACCTAAAACTAAAGGACGATAGTAAGAGCAGCTCCAAGGAAGTAAATGTCAGTTTAAAGAATTCTTTGTCCAGCTGTGTATTCAATTATTAGCTATGGAAAACATGTAAACCCAATAACAACAGGAACATGAATAACAAAACTAAAATGATGATAATTTGATATAATAAGTAAAGAAACCAAAATACAAATAGATTTTCGAGGACTTACAAATCTGCTAACAAGAATATCAGGTGTTGCTTCCCCTATCACCTCACCATGATAACCATCTTTATGAAAATCCATGTTCTCCTGCTATATTATATTACCCATCAGCAAACTTTTGATTATTAATTACACTTACTGGGGGAAACATATTATATAACTTAAAGAGCTCATAATGCATAAATGGTTTGTCACATTCAAAGAAACTTTATGCATAATTCGAAGGTTACACACTATACTTACCCAAGACAAAAACAATCAAATGAGAAAATTAAGAAATAATGATCTGTGTAGATTAAAAAGATTGGCAATCTAAGGGTTCGCTTACCACTTCTCCCGCAGCGAGATAAACAGGATGAGCAACATGACAATAACCCATTAGGCGCGGAACTGTGGGAATTATGTCTCTGTGGTTTACAACTCTCCAGCTGTCTTTTACCTTCTGCAGAAAGTACAGATTGCATAACATATAAACCAATGAGTTTTTATGACGATGTGTCCATCTTACTTACACTTGTCAATAACAATTTGTCACGTTAAAAGAAACACACCTGGTTATAAACATCAGCAAATTTTTTGTTGCCTACTCTTGGAGATCCAAAATTGTACATAGTAACAGTGATTGCTCCACGTCTAACAAACATACACAAATTATGTTACCAAATTGCCCAACAAGACAAGGGATGTAGGAGAATGGAGTTCTCATCACACTTACTTAGCTAATTGGCTTGACGCAAGTTCAATAGCCAAGAGTGTAGCTAATGCCCCACCCAAGCTATGGCCAGTCACATAAACATGCCATTTATCTTCACGCTCAGGATCATCATCTCTGCCAAGGGGGGAAGAGAGATATGCATCAGAAAATATATCTAAAGGCGTAATGACCAACGACTATACTGTACTGTCCTCAGCAAATAGACGAATAACAGCACATACATGTAGCCAATTGCCATTTTGAGCAGCGATATTATCCTTATCCGTACTGAATCGTATGCACTCAGAAATCCACTATGGACCTGCAAAATCAATAGCAGCATTAAGTAATAACTCAGTAAAGGGTACACAACGCCAGAGTTGTTAATATACTATGATACCTGTACTTCTTCTTTGAAATCCCCACCAATCCGTTCAGGATTTAGACTGCAACATATATTGAAAATGTTGAGCGAGAGATGAATAATAATAGCTTGATAAAACTTCAAATGTGCATATAGAAGCCACTAACCCAACAGGAACTAGCATCAAGTCAGTCTGCAAATCTTTCCACTTTGTCTAACAAAATATGAAACATTGAGTCTCATAACTCAAGGAGAAAAATAAACCACAAAATATTGAGAAGATATAGATAAATACATACCTGTTCAGTTCCTCGGAAAGCTATAACTACTCTTTTCCTCCTTGCGTCACGCCAAATTGCCACCTGCAGATTGCAAATTAGTCTCTCACTTTATAATGTGAACTTGTTTTCCAGGAAAGGATTTATCATCAGTTAGTAAACAAGAAGAAGAGTTTTTACTTGAGTGTCAGTGATGTCGTTGTCTAGGAAACATAGCTTTTCAAATTCAGATTTGATAAAGCTTGGATGTCCCATGGCAGTGGCAAGCATTGCCCATGCCTCCATAGCACTTTCTGCGCTAGAAAAGAGTGTTTTCATTTCCTCGGCGTTCTTTTCATCCTCTCTGTCAACATTCACTAGACCAGAGAGTTTCTCACTCTTAGAGAACCTTGAGAAATCGTCTCTTACACCGGAACCACCATTTTCTCCTGAGACCTTCTCTGTACCAAGACCGTTCTTGCTTAATTGAGGCACTACTGCTTTCAAAACCATTAAAGCACCAAAGACATTATCAGCCTGGTTAAGCAATTCTTGTGTTGCACTCTTCATGTCTCTAATGGAAGACTTGGGTGCGTTAGTAGTAAGCTGACCACCTTCCTTTTCATCATCAACTTCTCGAGTATCAGCAGTGGCAAGCCCTGATTCAATGTAACCAGCTTCTGCAGTTTTTCGTGATTGTAGACCAAATTTTTCCAGTATTTCCATTCCATCTAACTTCAATTTTTTAGGTAATGGAAGGCCAAGTTTCTGGACGATATTTTGACTAACTATGTCAGGGAAGCTATCCCAAAAATTACTTTCTGACTGAATGCTACCACTTTCACTGCTGCTGCCATCATCATCACCTTCTTTATCTTCACTACGGTTGTTGGCATCTAATGAATCCTCTGAGCTAGAGTTTTCGTCACCTTTGGAACAATCCATATTATTGTTTCGAAGTTCAGTGTTCTTAGGAGGAGTATCATTGAGTGACTTTAACTGCCCAAAGGCGTACTCTACAAATTGACGTGCTGGAATGGCATCAGAGTCAACAAGATTGCTCAAAACTGACTCAATTTCGTTTCTTTTAAGGAATTCTGAAATAAACGGTAACTTCCACCACTTCTTTTCATCTTCAATCTCCCCAAAGCCCTTGTATCTAATCTGATTTATTTTTAAAATACGGTCAAGCCAAATGCCAAAGTAGTAGATATACTAAGATTTTTGTTTTAGCATATAGAAACCATGTGAATCTATGGAACCCAAGAAAGAGGTACAATTTACATAAGTGAATTGTATATGCTAAAACAAAAATGTAAGATAAATCGACCATCTCGACAGATAAGCAACACTCTCAAAGAAAAGAAATAGGCTTTATGACAGAATAAACTAACCTCTAGTTGAACTTTCCCACCACCTCCAATACCGTCTAGTTCTACTAGCACCTCGTGCAAGTTTCCTTGGCAAAAGAAAAAAGAACAAGTATAAATATGAGACAGAAGTTGCAGGTAAGATATAACTGATCCACAGATAATTCCTCTAGTCTTAATAACGCCAAAACCTCGCCCAGTGTCTCGTAATCTTAATATTTGTTAGTGCATAGTGTTCTCGAGGAGGGTTACGGAGAACTTTGGATTCATATTCCAAAGAAGTATACCCAAAAAAAAAAACAGACTTTTCTCCCCTAAATGCTTAAAACTCGAAATTATGTAATGAATGTGTGAACTAACTCTCACCATCACAAATGGAATCGAGGTCGACTTCGGAGTTCCCCATCCGTTTATGTGGGGTGACAAGATTTGCATCCCAAGCAGCAATCTGAAGGTCATTAAGACATCGAATAACATAATAGTTGACTATGTTTAAGACTCAAAACTTCAATAAGACTTTGACTAGCTACTATCAGAATTGACCAGGCCACACAATACTTTAAACAAATATTGTACCTGTATCTTTTTTGCAGGAGGCAGCTTGATATTTAAAACAAAGTCTTCGTTCCATTTGGGCTCTTTTGTCCTGTCAATAAAGTAATATATTAAGAACAACAAGTTCAATACTTATATCAGTAACTAAGGTCTGTTATTTAACATCCAATAAGAAATAAACATATGGATTTCTAAGGCTCATAACATTGGGACAAAACGGAAAATCTACTTCGAAACTCAACATCAAAACATATGAATATAAACGAAGTTAATATTTATTCAAGAGGAATCCTAAATTTTGATTAAGAAGCCATATAGCTAATCAAAACTGATCAGAACACTTCTACAAAAAAACATAACCGCTAGAGAAGCAGAAATGAGAACTGCAAGAAACTTACCCCCATTTGGTTTTGCTTTTAGCAACCTGACCATCCAAGTCCATCACCACATAGGGATCACTCGTTCCCTGAAACGAAAAAAAAAACAATAAGATAACAAAAAAAAGAAGAAGAAGATAAAAGTTGTTAAAGGAAAGACAAACCCATGGATCCAAGGCAGGAAAATCAAATCCTCTTTTGAGTTTAATAAATAACTGTCCATCATATACTTCTCTTACAAATGACCTGAAACAAAGTATATATTATTATTATAGCTCTTTGGCAACAAAAGCGTCAAATGAAAAGAGTGACATACTCTGAGAGGTAGAGAGTGTTACAACCAGCTGCATTAACCTCACGTTTCCCGATGTTATCCTGAGAAAATCAAAGCAGAGGATACAAGAAGAACTCTCAAAAGAAGAAGAATGATTAAAAATGAAGTTACCGGAGGGGTAGCGTAGGATTCGAAAGCGAAACCGGCGAGGATTACGGCGAGATTGATGTCGAACGGAGGCCGTTCAGGTTCTGATAAAGAAGTCTCTTCGGTTCCGATGCCTGATGATTGCTTCGTCTCGGATTGCGCGAAGCAAGCGAAGGAGTTAGCGTTGGCCTTGGTTGTGAAGCTGATTTTCCTGAGAAAGTGGCACGTGCGGGGAGTGAAGCAGCGGAGATGAAGACGGTGGTGTTGTTTGGGAGGGAGGAAGCAGTGTAGTTGCAGAGAATTCATTGATCAATCAAACTAGGAGATGAAGGAATTATTATATTTTTGCTTTCTGGAGATTTCTCTGTGAGCCCAGTGTCCTCTTGTCTAAAGTGATAACGGACTCCCTTTCTCTTGACACTGAAATTTATATTTTAGACAAGCAAGCAGAAAAAAAAAATATTTATTATTTAAGAATCGGGAAAATTGACTTTTTAATCGCGAACTTTCCAAAATAAGCCAAAATAACCTTGAATTTCAAAATAGGCCATTTAAATCACGAATTATTGGTCAAACACAATAAAATCATTAACTTTCGTTGACCAAGTACTTTTAACCTTGTAATTAATTAACCGTTAAATATCGTTTAACAGATGATTAGTCGTTAAACGACGTCGTTTTGGCTTAATGAAAAAAACCCTAATCTAAAGCAGAAATCCTCAATTCATCGATCTAAATCCCTAATTCTCTATCTCGTGTCTCACTTCAAACTTTCAGAAAACTGTAAAGAGAGAAAGATGGATCCAAAGAGAAGGGGAGGTAAAATCCCTACACGATGGTCCACTCGCAATAGAGAAGAAGGGTCTAGTAGAGTCGACAATGTTATAGAGGAAGTTCAAGCCGTAGAGATTGAGACCGAAGAGACCATAGCTGAAACGGTTGGAGGAGAAAACAATGGAGAAAACAGAGAAGGAGAAGCAGTTGAGGAAGATGAAGATGATTGTGAAGCTATCGTGGATGATGATGAAGATGAGTTAGAAGATGAAGATGAGGCCAATGGAATCAGAGTTGATGAAGAAGATTGTGTAGATTTAGGAGTTCACTTTGGGGATGTTGCTAGAGAAGCAGAGGAAGCAAGTGATGCTGATAGTGGTGACGATATTTGGGATGAAGATATCATTCCCGATCCTTTATCATCTGACGATGACGAAGATGCTGTGGAGCGTAAAGAGATGCGTGCCAATACAGTTGATAGTGAAGAGCTTTTGTTTCTGGGGAAGACGTTTAACAGTGCTTGTGACTTCAAGGTTGCACTGCTACGATACTCGCTACGGACAAGGTATGATATTAAGCTTTACAAGTCTACATCGAAACAGCTTGGTGCAAAATGTTCAGACAAAGAAACAGAGTGTCCCTGGAGAGTTTACTGCTCGTATGAGAGAAGAAAACACANAGTGAAGAGCTTTTGTTTCTGGGGAAGACGTTTAACAGTGCTTGTGACTTCAAGGTTGCACTGCTACGATACTCGCTACGGACAAGGTATGATATTAAGCTTTACAAGTCTACATCGAAACAGCTTGGTGCAAAATGTTCAGACAAAGAAACAGAGTGTCCCTGGAGAGTTTACTGCTCGTATGAGAGAAGAAAACACAAACTGCAAATTAAGGTACACATCAACGAGCATATATGTCTGAGATCGGGTTATTCAAAGATGCTAAAAAGGTCATCGATTGCTTCAATCTTTGAAGAGAGATTAAGGATAAACCCGAAGTTCACCAAGAAGGAAATGGCTGATGAGATAAAGAGAGAGTTCAACTTGATTGTCACCGAGGAGCAGTGTGCAAAAGCTAAATCGAAACTGTATCGGGAAAGAAAAGCAGGCCATGAAACACACTTCTCTCGCATATGGGATTATAAGGCAGAGCTTATGAGAACAAACCCATATTCTACGGTGGTGATTGAGACTATTCCAGGGGCAACACCAACAAGCAAGCAAAGGTTTGATC
Source organism: Eruca vesicaria subsp. sativa (assembly GCA_932364175.1). Lineage (NCBI taxonomy): Eukaryota > Viridiplantae > Streptophyta > Magnoliopsida > Brassicales > Brassicaceae > Eruca > Eruca vesicaria. Next base: position 33,095 of record CAKOAT010118488.1, on the reverse strand, counting down.
GCATGTACATTTGTTTCACACCACAAAGAGAAACTTGGATAGAAAGTTGTCGGCCTATTATTGGGTTAGATGGTGCCTTTTTGAAGTGGGATATCAAAGGCCATCTACTAGCTGCTGTGGGAAGAGATGGAGACAATAGGATAGTGCCAATCGCATGGGCTGTGGTTGAGATTGAGAATAATGTCAATTGGGAATGGTTTGTGAAGCTTCTTAAAGCTGATTTGGGACTAGAAAATGGTGCAAAGATCACCATAATATCAGACAAGCAAAAGGTATGAAATACACATTTCTATTATCTATATATTGTTTTCTTTTAAAAGATTAACTAAGATTGTGTATTGGTTTATATAGGGACTGTTGAATGCTGTGAAAGAAGAGCTTCCTGAGGCTGAACATCGGATGTGTGCAAGACACATTTTGGCCAATTGGAAGAGAGATAGCAAAGATCCTAAATTAGAGATTCTGTTTTGGAAAATAGCACGCAGTTATACCGATGGAGACTACAAAGACAATATGAAAGCGCTTCAAAACTATAGTGCCGGTGCGTATGATTCTCTGCTTAAGACAAACCCTTTAGCATGGTCTAGGGCTTACTTTAGGATAGGATCTTTTTGTAATGATAACTTGAACAACCTTAGTGAGTCTTTCAATAAGACCATTAAGGAAGCTAGAAAGAAACCTTTGCTTGAGATGTTAGAAGATATAAGGAGGCAGTGCATGGTTCGTAATGCCAAAAGAGCTTATGTAGCTTCACGGTTGAAGACAAAATTCACTAAGAGAGCACATAAGGAAATAGAAGCTACAAA
>CAKOAT010118488.1:1933-32140 GCA_932364175.1 Eruca vesicaria subsp. sativa | reverse complement strand
CTTTTTGTAATGATAACTTGAACAACCTTAGTGAGTCTTTCAATAAGACCATTAAGGAAGCTAGAAAGAAACCTTTGCTTGAGATGTTAGAAGATATAAGGAGGCAGTGCATGGTTCGTAATGCCAAAAGAGCTTATGTAGCTTCACGGTTGAAGACAAAATTCACTAAGAGAGCACATAAGGAAATAGAAGCTACAAAGGAGAAGGCGAAGGATTGCAAAAGGTATATGGCTTGTGGAAATGTTCATGAGATAGATGATGGTGGTGTTTCATATTCTGTGGATATGGAAGGTAGAACTTGTGGTTGTATAAAGTGGCAATTGACAGGGATACCTTGTCTCCATGCTTCATGTGTTATCATGGCGAAGAAGCTTAGGTTTGGTGATTTTGTTTCTAGCTATTACACTGCTGAGATGTGGTGCTTAACTTACTCACGTGGTATTAGACCTGTACAAGGTATGAAGCTATGGCCTAGGCTTAATAGATTACCTGTCTTACCACCACCCTATAGATTAGGAAACCGAGGTCGACCAAGTAACTATGAGAGAAAGAAAGGTCAGAATGAATCGTTGTCAACAACAAAGTTATCCCGACAATGGCGTGTGATCACATGTTCTAATTGTCATGAACAAGGCCACAACAAGACTACATGCTCAAATGCTGCTGTTGAGCCACCACCAAAAAGGCCCAGAGGACGACCAAGAATTCACTTTCAGGTACATTTACCTCTTAAGAAATAACTTTACATATTGTTAAGTTAGTATAGTAATTGTTCTTTAATTTTATTTTGTTTAGGGAGAAACATCAGAGGGAATAGGGTCTCAAGAACCATCACAAGAGATTCCTCAAGGATCACAAGTAGGATGAGGTGATTGCGGTTTCTCAAGGCTCATTGGAGATTGCTGTCGTTTAAGTCACAACTTTCTTTTTACTTGTCTCGGATGTTAGTGTAGTAGATGCTTTGTCTTTCTCTTTTGGTGTTTTGGATGCTTTATCTTTGTGTTATGGTTATGTGGATTCTTTGTCTTTATCTTTTTGATGCTTTGTCTTATGTTAAGGATGCTTTGGTTAAGGATGCTTTGGCTATGTTATGATGCATTATGTTTAAGAGTTTGTTTGTCTAAGATTGTGTTTTACAGAGTAACAAATTGAAGAAGAAAGTATCATAAACACATAAGCATATTCATAACCAAAGATGATTTCATACATAAGCAGAACCAAACATAATCTCTTACAATATAATCCCATACATTCCAAAAGACAATGAGATCCCAAAAGACAATACATAAACAACCTTGCTGAATCGTAAACACACATTAATGAAGCACATATGCTCCAAATGCCAAACTAACAAAGACAGCATACACCACAAGACCTTTGATTACAACTTTGTTCTTCTCTATTTCAGTTTTGTTTTTCAGGACAACCTCCATCAAATCTTCAATGTCGACTTTCACCTTTTCAATCTCGGTTTCATGGACTACTATTTTTGGCAATGCATCTTCAACTTCTTCAAGTATTGCTTCTTCCACCCATTTAAACAAGTGATCCTTTAAAATGAAAAATCAAAGGGAATCAAAGTCACTTATGGCCTCTGCTCACAATACATATAAATCGGATATTAATCAAAGTCACTAAACAGAAAATCACATTACCTCTCCTCTGGTTTCACAACGGAAGAAGGGGCGTCCGGGATTGTCTTGGGTGCTTGATGTGAACTTCGTTATCCCTGCTCCACATCCACAGTTTGAAGGGAAACCACGGTTCATGGTGCTAGAGAGAAAGATTAAGAGGAAACAAGTTCTGGGTTTGTATGTTTAGAGGAAAACGAGAGTGAGACACGAGAGATAAGAGAATTAGGGATTTAAAGAGGTGAATTGGGGATTTCTGCTTTAGATTAGGGTTTCTTTCATTAATCCAAAACGACGTCGTTTAACAATTAAACGTCTGTTAAATGATATTTAACGGTTAATTAATTACAAGGTTAAAAGTACTTGGTCAACGAAAGTTAATGATTATATTGTGTTTGACCAATAATTCGTGGTTTAAATGGCCTATTTTGAAATTCAAGGTTATTTTGGCTTATTTTGGAAAGTTCGCGATTAAAAAGTCAATTTTCCCTTTAATCGCATTTAGTAATAAAACCCCTCAACTAAAGATATAATGTAAAAAACCCCCTAAACTAAAAATTTAATGAAACAAAGCCTCAACTTTAGTTCTGTTAACGTATGTCACCCTCCATCTAAAATTTTGTGACGGAAGGTGACAGATATAAACGGAACTAAAGTTGAGAGTTTATTTCACTAAATTTTTATTGAGGGTTTTTTTTACGATCCATTTTTAATTGAAGTGTTTTATTACTAAAAACCCATATATATATATATATATATATATGGTCATCATACTTTCCTATTATGTGTTAACTACCGGTTGATGAGTCTTTAAACTCTTCTGGTTCTTTTTATTCATGATATGCAATGTATATCTAAAATAAACCAAAATTTTGTTTGGATCAGACATGTTATAGTTTACCATCTACCTTTAAATTACACACTGCTCAATATTGTTCTTGTATGTAAGCAATAATTATGTTCTTGTCACAATCAGGTTTGAAACTTCTTGTACTCAGCTTATCAGTCTGCCTCGATGCTATCAAATTTGAGCAACAGACTCATCCACCGTAACCTTCATTCCTCTTAAACTCTTAAAAAGTATATTATTTTTTTGCTTTCTAGAGATTTTTACTACTAAATACGATTAAATATTTTAAAATCTTTATTATCATTTATTTATTATTTAAGAATCTTTTAATAGATTTATAAACATTTAAAATAATTTCTGTTTTTTTATATATTACTTTATCAATTTCTAACCTATTTATAAAGCTTAGTAAATATTTTTATAAACTATTAATAAGGTTTAACGATGATTTTATAAGATTTTGTCTGCTATAATGGACTCCCTTTCTCTTGACAGTGAAATTTATATTTAGACAAGCTTGCAAAAACAAAAAAAAATTTACTAAAAATGAATTAATTTACTGAATAACTACCATATGTTTTGTCAGTACATATAGACTTAATCTTCTATGAATACTTTTATTAACTTATATATTATTATTGAAAAATCAGTATAATAAATTTCTTTTTCTGTTTCAAAAAAATTGAAACCCAACATCAAAGTATTTCTATATGAAACATTTTATCAAAATATATATACTTATTATTTTGTTAAAAATTTTAAAACACTCACATATTAGAAAGTTTTTTGAAATTTTTTTTGAAATTTTTTTTTGCTTATTAATAATTAGTTATAAATTATTTTATATCTTAAAATTTTAACTTTTATTATCTAAAATATTTTTTCCACATAACAACACAATATATTTAAGAATTCTCTTATTTTTAAAAAGAATATATTTTCATAATTTTATTATACAAATTTATAATCAGTTATCTGATATAACATATAAATATAATTTTTTTTAAATAATAAATGATATATTATATATAAAAATTCATTACGAGTATTATTGAATTTAACTACTCTAATTTATAACTTACGACCTTAGAAGAAAAAAAACCAAACCAACATAATAAGTTATTATTTATGTTTTTAAAATGTTTAAATTAAACATCAAATGATTTATATATGACAATTAATTTCATCAAAATATATATGCTTACTATTGTGTTGAAATTTAAAAAACACTCACATATTAAAAATGTTTTAGAGATTTTCTTAACACAAATGTTTTTTCTTGATTAATAATTAATTATAAATTATTTTATATCTTTAGTTTTAAAATTGTAATAGTTTAAATTATTACTTCCAGATTAAAAACCTAATATATATATATGATCGATGACCAATATTTTCGGGATTTACAAAAAAGGTCTGGGTGTTCGTTTTTTTTTATCTTCTTTTTGTTAATAGAAGATAATTTGGCAGAGAGACTACTAAATGAGATGGGGTTTATCCTTCTCTGGCCATTGGAAGATGATTGGCATTGCTTATTGTGATCTTTTTTGACAACTATTTTATTTATATGTAATGTAACAATGCATACAAAATACATAGACTAGTAAAATATTATTTTTTTTTGTGAATCAAATTGCATTAATGAAAGGCTTCAGTTTTAATACAATAGGGCTAGAGCCTATTTGGCAACAGAGTCAGCTCTAGCGTTATCAATTCTAGGGATATAATAAAATTGAATAACATCAAAGTGAAGGGACAGTTGAGCAATACCGTTGAGGAGGATGGCGATCTCTGAGTTCCGTCCATTAGATCTAACAAGATAGATAAGGATTTGAGAATCAGAGAAGATCGAGATCGAGGAAACTCGTCGATGGAGCGCAGAGGTCATGGCGTTTCGCATTGCTAAGGTTTCTGCAGTAAGTGGCGACGGCACAAAGGTTGTGGTCGATGAGTGAGATGAAGATAAACCTGCATCATCGATGATCCAAGCCAGCCCTGCACATTGAGTCAAAGGGTTCCAAGCAGCGTATGTATACATACGAGTGCGCATCGGGTCGAGATCGGGATCTTGGTTGATACAGGTTTTAGCGATACAGGTTTTAGCGATTCAGGATATAGGTTTTGGTTGATACAGGTTTTAGCGATTCAGGATGAGGGGGTGGGATCTTGAGAGGAGGACCATTCTCTAGCTTCGCAAACAGCTTTAAGAACAGTTGATTCCTTGAGATCCATAAATTCCAGCTGATTCAAGCAGATATAGTTCCTGCAAGCAAACCAGTGGGGGGAGATGGGATTCGTCGAAGGCGATTTAGAGCCTCATAGGTGCATAAGGCTCATAGGTGGATCATCGAGAGGGACGGTTCGAATTCCATAGCTAGGGGAACTAACTTCCAGACTTCCTGCGCATAGCTACACGTGAAGAGGACATGTTGTACAGATTCCGTCTCCCTGCATCTTGGGTATTGGCTTGGAATAGGGATATTTCTGATCTCAAATTGTCCCCCCACAAGAAGAGAGTCATGCCTCAGTTTGAAAGAAACAATTTGATTTTTTCTGCAGTTTTTAGATCCCAAATATTTGCAAACCAATCAAAGGTTGATGTTTGATTAGGTTCTTCATCTATCAAGCGAGATTGTGCCTGAGCCTTGTAGCCTGATTTTGTTGAGTATGCACCCGTAGCTGTCTTGAGCCAGACAAGCTCATCAGGCATATCACAGGTAGATGGTTTGATCTGGAGGATAGCAGGTTTGTGGAAGGAGAGTATAGTGTAGCTTATGGGAGTTCCAATCGTTGAGTTGACAAGCATTTGGTCTTTGAACGCTTCTGGGGCTGGGCCATACGGTCTTGACTGTTCAGAAGTTGATAGCCAGGGGCGTTCCACATGCTGATTTGGGATCATGTACCTACTATCCAACCCAAGTGATTAAGTAATAGATCTCTTCCAATAAGAATCCCTTTCCATCTGTGAGAGGATGATTTAGTGGCTTGAATTGTTAAAAATTGGTCCTTGTTGCAGTATTTCCCAAGTAGACAGCGGGCAAGGAGACAAGAAAGGTTCGTTAATATCCTCCAGCTGATTTTGGCCAGAAGGGCTTCATTGAAGGTAGTTAAATCTTTAAACCCCAGGCCACCTTTCTTTTTTGGTCTTGTCATTTTTTCCACGAGATCCAAGGCATCCTTCTTTTGTCTTGTGAATCATCCCACCAAAACCTCGTTAATAGTGACTGCATTTGAGCGCAAAGGGTTTGTAGCAGCTTAAAACAAGACATAGCATGGGATAGCATGGCAGAGAGTACAATACGTAGCATGATCATTTTCCCAGCTCTTGAGAGGAATTTGGTGGACCAGCTAATGGACTTATGTTTGATTTTATCTAAGATACTAGAGAAGAGGTCTCGTTTTCTCTGGCCAAATTTCTCAGGGAGGCCAAGGTACTTACAAAAACCACCATTGTTTTTGATTCCTAGTATTAGTTTGATCTGGTCTTTCTTAGATAGCTCGGTGTGTTTAGAGAAAGAAATTACTGATTTATGCGTGTTGATTAGTTGTCCTGAAATCGTCTCATAGGTTGCTAGAAGTCTCTTAAGTGTCTGAGCATTCTAAGGGTTACCCTTGCAATTTTTATACCTTTAAGTTTACCACCTCTGAGACCCAGGGTACATAGGTTAGAGAGTAACTCGCTGCAAAGGATGAAAATGTAAGGGAAGAGGGGATCTCCATGTCTAATCCCTCTTCCTGGTTTGACAAATCTCTAAGTTGCATCATTGATTATGAAGGAATAAGAAATTGTCGTGATGCATTGCATAATCCACTCCGACCAAATAGGATGGAAGACAAACCGTAGTAGCGCACATCTGATAAAGTCCCACTCTAGCATGTCATAGGTCTTACTCATATCGGTTTTAACAGCCATGTAACAATGTTTTTCTGCTTTTGACGTCTTTAGATAGTGTAGAAACTCATGAGATATCAACACATTATCTGATACGACTCTCTTGGGTACAAATGCAGATTGGGTTTCAGTGATAAGCTCGCCAAGGAGAGGCTGGAGACACTTGGTTAGGAGTTTGGAATGATTTTATAGCTCATGTTGCAGTGGGCTATAGGCCTGTAGTCTGCCACTTTCTTGGGGCTGAGGATCTTGGGTATAAACTGGAGGTTTGTTTCGTTGATCGTCAGTGGCATACATCTCGAGAGGAAGAATTCTTGTACCTCCTGCACAATGTCATCTCCAACAACATTCCAGTTGGACTGAAAGAAACACGTAAAGAAGCCGTCTGGGCCTGGTGCCTTCCCTGGATGAATAGAAAAGAGAGCATCCTTGATCTCCTTGCTATCATGTATTTTGATTAATCTCTAGTTAGTCTCCTCTGAGATCATAGGTTGTATGACTTCATTAATAATCGCTCCCCATTGTTCCATTTACCCTCGCTATAGGTTTGAAAATATCAGTGAAATAACTCTCCATAGTTGTTGTAATATCTTCTTCCGAGTACACTGAGATACAACAGGTCCCTCTAGGACAGAGAATTTGTTGCGAGCTTTCCTTTTCTTTGTTGAGGCGTGAAAGAAACCAGTGTTCTTATCCCCTAGGTTAAGCCAAAGTTGTCTGCTTCTTTGCTTCCAATATTCCTCATCTGCAGATAGGTGTTCCTCAATTCTTCATTAAAATCCTTTAGTTGTGATTCATCAGGGTTTGTAGCAGACATGTGATGGTCAATTTGTCTCCTCAACCTCTCTAGCGTGCCTTTTATCTCTGCTTGTTGTTGTTTAGACCATTTAATTATCGAGGTTCTGCATTTGTCCACTTTTTGTTTAACCTTGAGGTGTGCTTCCTCGGTCCATGTATCCTCAATAAGTTTTTAGCACTTCAGGGTTTCTACTCAGAGAACGATCATATCTGAAAATACCTTTTATCTTCTTTCGCAGGGGTTCAAAATAGGTTGCTAAATCGATGATATGAGCTTTCAAAGCGTAAATACTCACATCTTCCAGAAGGATAAAGTTCAGACCAGGAACTGTTGGAGAGAGACTTATCCAATCTGCATTTGACATCATGATTTCCTCTCTTCCCTCTCCAAGACATGTAGTTTCCGGTATGTTGGAGATTATACAGGTCTCCTTCGAGTAAGAAGGTCCTAAAGTCATCAAAGGAACCCTTAGATCGTTCAGGTCCTCCTTCTTTCTCATCATTCCATGTGAGATCGTTGAAATCTCCAGAGACTAACCAAGGCGCGTCTCTGATTAGGGCCAACGCAATCAGGTAATCCCATGTTTGTTTTCTTTTCTTTTTATCTGGGTCACCATAGATGAAACTAGCATAGCTTAGGTTTCCTTCCTATTTAATTCTGGTATCAAAATAGTTTTTACAGAAGGAGATGATATCAAGGTCGATACCATCCTTCCATAGAAATGCTAGACCTCCTCCTGCTCTGCCATGTGGAGGTATTGTGTGTATATTTCCAAAACGTAGGCAATCCAGTTTCCTTACCATCATATTGTGGGGATTTTTAGTATTTGAGAGAAATATGATATCAGGATTGATTCTTTTACAGATTTTTCGGAGTCGACGAACTGTCCAGGGGTTCTCCACCCCTTGAAAGTTCCAGCTAACCATCTTTAAGGAAGAGGAAAGGACGGAGACCAAAAATCCGTCCCAATATCTTTTTGTGGAGCTGAAGCTAACGGTCCTAAAGAGGGTACATTCCTTGGTTTTCTTGAATTAGAGCTTGAGCCAACCAGCCTAGAATTCGACTTCTTTCGAGTGGTTGTGTCAAGACGAGGGACAACGAATCAAGACTTCCTTCTGTGGGGGGGGGAAGATTAGGTTTTAGAAATTGTTCTGCGGTGAAGAGATGTACCCAAGAAGCTGAGGGGGGGGGATGGGGTTATGTTTCTTCTGCCTGGGGGCCTTCCAGATCTACGCTTTGTAGCCACCGTTGGGGCCATCACAGGAGTAGTTAGAGTTTCTTCTTCATTCTCTAGAATTGGACCAAGTCTTAGCGTAGCTGGAATCCGAGCTTGATTAGGAGAGGGGGTCAGCCAAGGTATCTCATGTTCAGAGTCAGGTACAGTGCTAGAGATTAAAAGTCTAGGAGCATCATCATTAACAGAGTTTGGTCCTAGTCTCAAAAGAGCAGGAACACGGGTTGGTGTAACAGCGAGGTTAAGATATGGATCTAACTGTTCATCCGATGGTAAGGTTGGGTTCCCAGGAGCCTTTAGCATAGAAACAGCAGCTTCCTCAATTTCCCCTGCTTCTTCAGCTTGGCGGAATATTTCTCTCCTTGCTGCGATTTCTGTTGGGTCCGGGCAGTTGGCGTAATTAGAAATCGCATCTCTCACCTTCGTCATGGAAACTTGTAATGCCACAGAAGGGATATCATCCCGCAAATAAGGTTGGGGCAGCCTTGAAGAGCCTGAATGTTCATGGTGCGCCTGAGGGTTAGGAGATGCTGGTCGGTGTTTTGTGGGTTTCTCAACCCACATCTGTCTCGATGTTGTACTTTTTTGGTTAATATGGATGGAGTCTCTGGGAGAGGCCACAGAACTTGGACGTCTGTACTCCCTAGAGTGATAGGAGACTTCAGTGTCCAAATCTTGTGGGGAGTAGTAGTTGGAGTTTGCTCTCCGGTTGTAGGATTCTCTCTTTGCTTATCGTGCATGGAAGTAGCGTTTGACCTCTCATTCTCAGAGCAGTAAGGGCTGGATCGGAAAGGTATGCGGTCAGCGCCAGAGTGGTGTTGGGAGGAGTATCTCTGGCTGTTATGGTGAGAGCGAGAAGGTAAGTGAGCTCTTTCTCTGTTTCAGATCTCGTTGATAGATCTAGTAGATTGGGTTGGATATTTATCCACAGCCTTTTGATTGGTTGATCTGTTTCTCTGATACGACAGTCATGGATCTCATGGTCAAGCTTACAGCAGAAGGTGCAATGCTTCGCCAGCTTTTCATAAAGTAGAGTTACTTTTGCTTCCTCTCCGGAATAGGGGTTTCATGATTAGGGGTTTCAGCCCATCAACAAATACCCTCATACGAGCCTTAGTGGAGAAAATTTCAACCTTATCCAGAATTCCTATGTCATTTACAAGCGAGGTAAGAGCAACCTCAGACCAAAGGTGGAGGGGGATACCTTGGACTTGGATCCAGAAAGGTATCTGGTTTGGGAAGGTTGGGGAGGTGGAGGGTTCCCATCTTTGTAAGAACAGCATCCAGCGTGTAAAGTGGTAAGGGCGGTCTTCCAGGACTTTCAGAAGGTCTCTCTCCGAGGCAAACTGGAATTGGAAGCAGCCATGTCCCAGATCGGCACCCACCGGGGTTGTCTCCACTTTCCAGTGTTCTCCAAAGAAAGGGATGAGAGACCAAAGCTTCTGGACTTTAGGGTTTGTGGTTCTTCCCACTAGAGTGAGGGAATGCTTTCTTATAAGGTCAGAATTATCCACAGCTGGTACTCTAACTCTAGTTGTTCGTGGAGGCTCAGAAGATGCAGTAATCCCCTTTCCTTTCTCAGCATAAGAGAGACGTCGATGCATAGTGGAGGTGAGAGGCGTTTTCATAGTATAGGGAGGTAAAGGTTAATGGAGAGGAACATGAGAAAAAGAGGTTTTAAGGTTAAGGTATTAAGAAAAAGGTTCAAGGTTCAAACACAGTAAAGCATTGCTTAAAATCCAGTTTAAAAGACCATTTACAATGGTGAATGAAGATTTTATAGACCATATTTCAATATAGTACATTTGGTGTCGAAGAATGTAACATTCTTAAATGTTATTGAATTCATGGAAACCACCATGGATAAGGTAATGGTTAAGAGTTCAAAATGTATTCATTTTTTTTGTACGGTGATATTCATATAATCGTTGAAAATTGACAATCTCAAGATGTATTCATTTCGTTTGCCTCTCGACAGTCCTAGTTTAATCATTAGCCAAAGCTTTCACTACGTTTGGTATCAATAAAGGGAAGATTCGTAGAAAATGATAAGTTGTTTCGTGAAGACTGCAATCTTGGTTAGGCCGACTTATAAGGCAAGTTCTAGTTTCTATAGTGGCCCTTCTATTTTCACACGTGGGAAAATTTGCCCTACTCCCCTTTGCTGATGTAGACATGCTAAGAAGAGAGAGAAGTAAGCTTTATTATATAAGATTTCTATTAGATTGGTTTTCTGCCAGACTCCGAATGAACTGTGTATATCATCTTTATCAACCAAGTTTTCCAGTATTTCTACATTCCATTCTTTTGGCGAACCATTGATAAACTCACTTACTGTCATACGTGAATGAGCCACTGGTACAATAGTTTGTTTATTGCATTTCCTTAAATATAGAAACTAGGGTGTAATATTACACCAAATTATTACATATAGATCACATATTTTATGATCACAAAACCTTTCAAAAATATATTTATTACAAACATTATTTAGAGAAATAAAAAAATTGCATGACACAGAAATATCCATGAATATATAAATAGTTATTTGAGAAGTATGAGTATTATGTCTTCATTTCTTCTCGTTCATGCCAAGGCTATTCTTAACACCGTCAAAAGCACCCTGAGCCATGTTCTTCACAGATTCACCGGTCTGCTCTCCGGTTAAATTGAAATATCAGTTTTATTATCAAGTAATATTTTTTTCTTTAATAGTTATATAAAAATATAGTAATGTAACTATGCAGTATACCTGACCGAGAATACCAGTGGTTTGTTCCTGGCCAGATGCTCGGGTGGAATGAGATTTATCTGCAGCCTTGCTCTGTGTTGATTGGTTCAAATTGGCAGTCTTGTCACGTGCTGATAGCGCCACATCTGCAGTCTTGTCACATGCTGATTGTGCGGTCTGCTTGGCAGACTCAGTCCATTGCTCTGCCTTCTCCTGAAATATCCATCAAATCACATATGCATCAAGTATATTCGATATGGTTTGAAATTAATAAAAATGATTAAGATCACAAAACGGACTTGAGCTTGGCCTCTGGTTTGCCCAGCATTAAATGATTGTTGCGACATGATTGGTTATTCAAAGAAGAAAATTTTATTAAAAGGATATGGAGTCTATTAGAGAGTAAGTTCTATTTGGTTTGATTGAAAGATTGAGTTGATATGAGCTATATTTATAGTATTTTTTTAATTATGATTAAAAAGAAAAAAAAAGTGATGTGTGGAGGTTAAACATGTTTTTGTGGATTGATTGATGTCAGTTTAGAGAAATTTGTGGGTAGCCATATATATGTGTTTCGTAACATCTTTTTGACTCGTTCTTTTTTTTTCCATACATAAAAAAGAGTTCCTCTTCTCCCCAAAATAGAGAACAAGCGTGGGGAAGTAAATAGAAATTATAAAGTAAACCAAATTACTTGGGATGTATGGTTTTACGGTTTTACCATAAAATTTGAAGGTGAACACTAAAAGGAAGTACTAGTCTTCTTTTCTAAAACTTGGAGGAGTTTGAGTTTTAGGTCATAGCATTTTCTCTGAATTTGAACCACTCTTTGAGGATGTTAGTGACACGAAAAAACATTATTTCTAAAATTTTGAGCTAGAAGTAGAACAACACTAACTCATATCCTTAAATCAAGTGTCTACCACATCAAGTGGTCTAAAAGGAGGTTGTCAATTAGAAAACTTCACTAAAATTGACGGATATAAATATTATTTTAAGAGTGATTAACATTCATGATCACTTTTTTTTTGTCTTTTTATTACACCTTAAGACATTATTACTACTAAGGTAGTTTTTTTTATCTTAAATCTAAACAGTTTTCTACTAAAATTATTTTTTTTCAAAGTAAAGTGATCCTACAATTTTGAATATCTGTCATTATCCTTTCATCTTCCTTTCTCTTGATACCAGACAAAGGTCTTCAATTTATTTACCACATGATGCAAAAACGATGGAGACGAAGAAGATGAGCGGCATGAGACGACCTCTGAGCAGACCCTTGTTCTAAAACACAACCACAAAACAGGTAGTTAAACGCTCCACTTGAACCGAACGTGGAAAAGTTAGAAAACTTAGTTTTTATTTTAAGTTCAGAATCGATAATATAACATAGATCTATAAGTTTAAGGTGCAAACGATAATTAAGAAAGCAACTGATTGAAGGATTCCATAGAAATTTTAATGGTGATTGCGAAATTTTTTTTTTTTTTATAACACTGATACTAGTTCGAGCCGAATAGGTGTCATAACATACAAAGAACGAGCATGAAAAAGATAGGTGTCAATAGACACCAATAGAGAACATAGTAGGAAATCTCACCAAAGTCTTCTACACTTGAGCCTCCAAAGCAAGTAGATGATGAAGCCAAACTGGACCTCCTTGAGCGATATAAGATTGGTGGCGCAAATCACGAGTGACACTCACCGCAATTGACGATGCTGATTCATTGCGGACGGAACGAACGTGGTCTACACTCCAACAATCAATCCGTGCAAGTAGAAATCGGATATTGTGGCGGAGATGGCTGAAGATATTGTTGTTATCTGGATTTGTGATAACTCCATGAAGGCTTTCAGACGCAGTTTCGAAGATTATATTTGAGAAACGAAGATTATGCATACATTCCACCGCCCAAAAAAGAGCCCATAACTCTGCTTCAACTACTGTACGCATGCACGAGTAAGATCGACGACTATGCATGATTGTAGACCCATGTTCATCACGTAGAATCCATGAAGCACCAGAAAGATGGCTCGAATTTAACCATGAGGAACCAACATTACACTTAAGAAATCCATGTGGTGGTCTTTTCCATCCTCTCTGATCCGTCTCATCAGCATCACTACTACCTTCATTCTTACATGAAAAAGTATCAAACCATGTGGATTCTTCCTCATAGGCTCGTTTTGCAATTAACGACGGTGGTAGGACTTTATTTTCAAAAATAAAGGCATTCCTAGATTTCCAAATTTCCCATAACAACCATGGGAAGACATTCCTTGTATGAATATCCGTTCCAGAACTTGAACCCATCTTGATTAAATGTATAAAATTTAAAAAAGTAGAGTTCCGAGAAAAACCACCTAAGGGAGTAGGGAAATTTGATTGCTCCCATGTATTACGGGCTTTCTCACATGTAAAAAGAACATGACAAATACTCTCCGCACCATTACCACACACAGAGCATGTGGGGTCGACCGGAATACCCCTAGTATTCAACCGTTGTTTGACCGCCAATGCACCAGACAGAGCACGCCACATAAAATGTTTTATTTTTGGAGGGGCTTTGATTTTCCACAATTTCCTCCATAACTGTTTTTCAATTGGTGTCAGAGAGTGTCCATGTGGTTGATCAAAATCCACTAAGGCCTCCAGTAGCTTATACGCACTCCGCGTTGAGTATGAACCATTTGGTGTGTAACCCCATTTAATTGAGTCATCCAATTGAATCGAAGGTTTTAAAAGAAGTATCCGTTGCACATCCTGTGGAGTAAATGTTTGATGGAGCAAATCAATATCCCATTGACCTGATCCCTCAATAATCAAATCTGAAACTTTTAACGCTAGGTTTATGGAACTTCCGTCACGATACATTGGGGGTCTTGGAATTGTATCAATAATCCAATTTTCAGCCCATACATTAGTGTCCGCTCCATTACCAATATGCCGGTATAATCCTTTTGTAAGTAATTCTCTACCATGCATAATACTTCGCCAAGCAAATGATGGTCGAGTCCCCATTCCGCAATCCATGAAACTTCCATTTTTAAAGTATTTTCCTTTAAGAATCCGAGCAACCAAAGAATCTGGGTTATTCCAAATTCTCCACGCTTATTTCCCCAATAACGCCTGGTTAAAACGACCAATGTCATGAAACCCAAGACCCCCTTGCTCTTTCGGTTTACATAGTTTTTCCCATGAAACCCATGGTATCTTTCTTTTTTTTTCCCCACTACTCCACCAAAACTCTATTATCGCGCTCGTAATCCTTTCACAAAGACCTTTCAGTAATCGGAAAACAGACATAGCATATATTGGGAGAGCTAAGGCCACTGACTTTATCAAAACCTCCTTAGGGCCCATTGATAAAGTTTTCGAATACCAGCCTTGTAACCGACCCTCCAATTTTTCTTTTATAAAATTTAGGAGGTCTTTTTCGAACCTTGAAAGCACTCTGGGAGCCCAAGATAAGTACCTTCTCCGCCTTCCTTTTCTATACCAAGGACCTGTTTTATGGCTTGCTTCGTATCTGCTGCTATCGATTTCCCAAAGATAATAGAAGATTTCAAGGGGTTTATCATCTGGCCAGAAGCATCTCCATAAACTTTCAGACCTCTCACAATTGCTTCACTATCCCTAACTGAAGCTTCACATAATAACAAGCTATCATCAGCGAATAATAAATGATGCACCGAGGGACTATCCTTAGCCAACTTTATCCCATGTAATTCCCCTTTTGCTTCAGTTCTATTTAACACGTGAACTAAAGCTTCCGCACACAAAATGAACTAAAAAGGAGACAAAGGATCCCCCTGCCGAATTCCCCTTTCTGGTCAAATGAACCCATGTGAACGACCATTAAGTAAAATCGAGAAAGTGACGGTAGTGATACATGACATTAGCCAGACAATCCATTTACGGTCGAAACCTATTTTTTCCAGTAGCACTTCAATAAAATTCCATTCTACTCTATCATAAGCTTTTGACATATCAGTCTTGATTGCCATACTCTCTTTACCAATTTTATCATTCGTTCGTAATCCATGAACCAATTCATGGGCTATGATAAAGTTATCCGTGATTAACCTGCCACCAACAAAAGCCCCTTGAGTCTTAGAGATAATATTAGGCAGAACTCCCTTCAGACGATCACACAAGATGCGAGAGATGATCTTGTATTGAACACTACATAAGCTAATGGGCCTCATATCCTTCATCTCCGTAGGATGAAATATCTTTGGTAACAAAGATAACTGTGTATGATTCCACCCTGCAGGAAGGATGGCTGTTTTAAAAAAACCTTAAACGTCCTCTGCAATTTTTTGCCCCACAATATGCCAATATTTCTGATAGAAGAAACCTGTTAGCCCGTCTTCCCCCGGAGCACTACTACTCTTAATACCAAAAGCCGCATTTTTGATTTCATCCAGCGACACCTCTCTAGTCAGCATAGTATTCATCTCTGGAGTAACTTTGCTTTCAAACCCCTCAAAAAGCGTTTCCAAATCAGTTGGGTTAGAGTTTGTGAACAAATCTCGAAAGTATTCAGTAGCAATATGACCTTTCGATCCTTCTGAGAAAAATTCATTACCAAAAATATCCTTTAGCATCAATATTTTATTCCGCAACCACATTATGAAAATAAGTAGTATTTCGATCACCTTCTCTTAGCCATTCCTCTCTACTTCTTTGCCTCCAAAAAATCTCTTCTTCTCGGTACGCCGCAGCCAGATCATGTCTTAATCTCCTTATCATACCATAAATTGGAGATTCCTTTGAACTTTCTTTATCTAATTCCATCTGCAGACGTTCTATTCTTGTTTTTGAATTCCATTCATTAGTCCGCTTCAACTTAGACAGTTCCGACCTACACCGAGCTATCCGATCCAGAATACTTAAATTAGAGTTAACGTTCTCTACATCCCATCCGCGAATAATAGCTTCATTAACCCCTCTCTTACCATACATACGTTTGTCAAAATAGAACCTGCCTTTTTGTAAATTTTCAGGCTCCAGAGCGAAATCTATACGCAGTAGACGATGATCCGACGGCCACATACTCATATAATCCGTAGACGATTGGGGAAAAAACCAGAACCAATTCTCATTCCCAAAACTCCTATCAAGTCGGCACTGTACCCAATTATGGTCCCGCATACCTGCCCATGAAAGTGTATTACACGTTGTCCTCATCTCCCTAATCTTACATGCCTCAGCCATGTTTCGAAAATCAAAAAATGTGGATTCATCTCGTGTAACCCCCCCCCCCCCTAATTTTTTCCCATTATGCATTAACTCATTAAAATCACCTACCAACAACCATGGCTCCTCTCTAACTACACCAATATCTGTCAATTTATCCCATACAAAACGCCTTCGTTCTCGTACTGGATCTCCATATACACATGTAAGGAAAAACACAATGGAACCCATTGCCACTTTAAGATCGATAATTTTGTTATCACTAGCCATAATGTCCACCGTATAACAACCTTTCCACATTAAGGCCAACCCGCCACTACGACCAAGGGGTTCAACCGTATGTAAATGATCATAGCCCAGACTTGATTTTAGAGTATCCATATAAGCAAATTTCTGCTTAGTCTCCATAAGAAAAATAAAATCCGGAAAATATTGACGCCGCAAGTCCCGAATACGCTGGACTGTATCTGACCCACCAACACCTCTACAATTCCAACTTAGAATACTCATTAATAAAATTATATTGATGAAGCTTCATAAAGCCTATATTAATAGGAAAATAAAAAACCCCATGAATAATTCCCATAAAATCCAGAGAATTCCCAAAGCGAAACCCGAAACCATGACAAATAGCTATCTCCTGGAAGAAACAAACTCGTATTCTCTGATACCCATACAACGCATTCTGTTTAAAACAACCTGGTACGAAAATATTTTAGAAACAAAAAAATATTTTAGAAACAAAAAAAAACCTTAAAAGTAGTTCAAAGGATGACGAAGAGAATACTATGTTATATAATTGTTTTAGAAAATTAAGAAAAATAAAATAATCACTGATTAATTTCGCATGACTTATGATATTGTCACTGATGAAAAAACATAAAAAGGTAACAAACTGAGTTTTTGGAGATTCCAACATAGGAGATGATCTCTTCCACTACCACTGGACCACACTAGACCATTAGATTTGCTCACGTGAGCTAATTAATATAAACAATTTCATCTAAATATTATAAAAAGATTCAAACTAATTTCATCCTCTGTATAATCCCTGATTTTCTACTAATTCATAGCTAAACAGTATGTTCAATACCAAGTTTTTTATATTATATGACATGGTAGGAATTCATACCGGTTTATAACGATTTATAAATCAACCTATGAATTCTATTTGCCTAGAATCTCATGCCAATACTGAAATAATCTAGATCTTTAGGTTCTTCGAATATACCTGGTTATTCTGCAGCGGAAAGAAGAATAAACCAAATCGAGATTTCAAGCACTCCAAATGTCGTGCCTCTACTGGTATCCACACGCACACAAACTAGATCGGAACGGGATGCTAGTACCACAAGATCTTCTCAACGAACCATTCGTCTCCTACTCTGATATTTAGGTTACGGGTAATATATATATTTGACACAACACCTTATGTCTATATATAATACACGTACCTTAACCTAATTAAGGTTAATGGGCTCAGCCCAATTTAAGAAGATATCCCATATATATTAATTGAGAAACATTTCAAAAATTGTAACCTCAATTTTGTAATAATTAAAAAAGAGTCCATGCTTACGTGTCACTCAATTAGGTAGTCAATTACATTCAATTGAAAAATAAGTAGTCCACATTCGACTTTATATGTCGCTAGATATATTTGTTGGTCAAACTATATGATATGATATTTATGATAGAAGCATTTATGATTGTCTTGCTAGATATAATTACTATTTTATTTTCTTTCCTTAAATAAAAGCTACGGAATTACCATAAATGACAAATATATATATACGACAATTAATTTTTCTAATAATAAATATTTGATAACAATTTGTATCTCCTCCATCATTTTTCTTTAATTTTATATTATTAAAATAAATCAAACAATCAAAT
The DNA here is from genome assembly GCA_932364175.1 of Eruca vesicaria subsp. sativa. Taxonomy (NCBI): domain Eukaryota; kingdom Viridiplantae; phylum Streptophyta; class Magnoliopsida; order Brassicales; family Brassicaceae; genus Eruca; species Eruca vesicaria. The sequence continues at coordinate 13,904 of CAKOAT010118488.1, read as the reverse complement.
TAGCTAAAAAATTAAACTTTAGATTTTTTCGTATATGTTATATTTTGAATTTAAAAAAAAACTAAGAATAATTGACTAAAACTATTAAAATTATTCTGTTAAAAATTAATGATCAATAGTTTAACATTTTTATTATAAAAAGATACACATGATTTTAAAACCGTATGAGTAAAAAGTATCATTCATTAATAATAAAAATATATATATATATATATATATATATAGATTAAACTATATACCATATAAGATTACATACTTATTTTAATTTCAAAAATTTCAATGAATTTTCAAGAACATTTATAACTTATAAACGTATTAGATTTTTCACATTGAAAATTTTTGTTATCAATGATTTAAATATATTAGTTCTTTTTTTTTTAATTTTATATTTTTTAAAGATATTAACACAATCGATAATATGGTTATTTTTGGTATATACCCTACAAACCAAATGTATGTGATTTTATAAAAACCGTAAGATTTGGATATGGTTTGATTTATAATCGATTAAACTGAAACATGTAAATATGTATATCTATTTGTTACATGAGTTGAACTATAATTATGATTTGTAAATCACTTGAATCACTTGAAATATAATTAACTAAAAATTTAATGCAACTGAGGCTTCTTATTTTCTTCGTTTTTTTATCTTTTTATCTTTTTTTAATAAATACTAAATTGAAAAAAAATTATAAATTTGATGGACAACAATTAGTTGAAATTCTTTACAATTTTTTGAATCTTTAAACAAATAGAGTTGTGTTCAATTGATGACATATTAATTGATGAACACTAAATATGGAAGAATATAAACACTTTTCTTTCATGCTTCTGTTTTTTTTTTTTTAAAAAAAAATTTTTTTAGAAATTTGATATTAATTCTAGATTTGATCATTTTATTAGATCATAGAAGCTTTTTTTTGTTTTTTATTCTTTTAGTTAAATATATAATATTTTTTTAGTAAATGACTTTTTGACAATATGACTCTAAATATGATCATATTATTTATTTTTATAGTATATAATATGATTTCAAACTAAATAATGATGTATTTTGGTATAAAATTCAATAAAATGAAAACCAATATATAAACCAAATCAAACTGAAGTAAATATGGATTTAGAATAGTAGTTATATTTTAATAACTAAAATACTGAAACCTGATATCCAGATTGAACATCCTTAATCTAGATGAAACCGAACTTTTGTTTCATTTTCCAAAACATAATAAAAATAATAACTTCATCCCGCGCAAGGCGCGGGTCTTATCCTAGTTACATTAATATTCTTCTTCTCGTGTAAGTGCATATGATATATATATTGTATAACATTTATATCATATATATCATATATATAATATATATAATATTAATTTGAACCTAAAATATCTTTGATCTAGTTTGTTTAGGTGTGTGACCCTGTAGGATCATATAAAATTAGTAATAGATTCTCAATCCATAGATTATAAGCGGTTTCTAGCAAAACAATATAACCACCTAATTTTATACGATTGTCGATTGTCGAACCTCGACGTTACGACTTTAACAAGAGTAAGTACAAATGATTTTAGGACATTCCCAACAATGATTTTGTTGACAAAAAAAAATATGACATGATTTTAATTTTCATCAAGCATTGATTCATGTTTTTATCCATGAAGTCATCGGTTCGGACAAATATCACCAAATTTTACTATTAAAATTTGTAAGAGAGTACTTTACTGCTAAAAATAATTATTATATAAGTTATGATAATCAAGACTTACTAGTGTTCATACATGTGAACATGTGTACGTATGTACATATATATATGTGTGTATATATGTATTTGTGTACATGTTTGTATGTACAAGAATACATGTCTCATTGTGAAATCTCATTTTTAATAAAAAAACTAGCCTCTAGACAATATATCACAATCATGTGTACACATATAATCATAAAACTAAGGTATTGATGTATGTGAATCACTTCTACACAAGATAAGAGTTTTCACATACATTTGCCAGTTTCTTCAATATTTGGTAGAGGCAGGTGATATGTATGCTGCCTTTTGTTGTGATTCCTCTGTTGCATTTAATCTGCCGACAATTGTAGCTCTTAAGAACATGCACATCGATAAAACTCTTTATTCCCGATTCCCAAAATCCTTTTATTAATTTTTATTATTTTTTTGTTTGATTTTTTTTAAACTTAATAATCAACCAACCAATCGTGGACCGCCACGTGTTAGTGGGACCCGCGAATAGTGTTGATACGGGTTCATCGCAGTGAATTCACACGACGCGGATTCATAAAAATCAGATTAATATATTAATTTTTTTTTTTTGGATTGTGTGATCCCCTTTTTAAAACCCTTGATGTAGATGCTCTAAGTAAATAATATCGACATAATATGGTTGTACTGACTAAAATATCATGGACATATCAAAATATAGAGTAGTATTTTTTTTGTACATGAGAATGAAAGATGAATATTGAAAACTGAGTTATACAAACAGAGATTTCAATAGATACTAACATATTCATTCACTATATGTACACATAAATTTTACTATCCACATGTACAAAACTCTTCACATACATCGATTCACAGACATCCTCATGTATAATTGATTAGTAAAACCTAAAGTTTGGGAATATGATAGATGTAAGTCATAAAATTTAGGTATGAACATTTTACCTGGACCCAAAAGACTAAAACTGAACAGATCCAAAAATATCTGACTCGAAACAAAACCAAAGATTTAGAAGTACCTAGATGGGTTCAAAATTCTTCAACGTAAAAGAACATGAACCAAAAAGAACCAAGCCAAGAAACCTGAAACCAAAAAGTACTGATATAGACAAGACCTAAAAACATGAAAAGTCATGACTATGACTCCATGTGTTCTATTTTCTATATTTTAAATAAAATTTAGTTCTAATATCTTTTTATTTGAAATATTTGTTATTATTTTGTAACATTTTAAAGTACTATGAAACTTTAATTTTCAAATTTAAAGTGTAAAAACGTTTAATTTTAATTATTAATAGTTTTCTGCTATTTTACAAAATTATAGATAAATATGATAGATTTCAGCTAATATTTGATGGGTTTCGGGTATCTCGTGTCTTTTTTGGTCCTAAATACCCGAACTAACCTAAATCCGCTATGTACCCGAAAATTACAGGTATGTTTCAGGTATCTACAGTTAGATCCAAATGTATAGAACCCGAAAGACCAGAGAAGAGAGAAAGAGGGAAGAAAGGTCTCAGAGAAGTCTGCATGTGTGTTCAGATACTTGCTTGAGTAAGAGTCCATCTGTCCTTTGATCGATACTCCCAAGGTAAAGCTGCACCTTTTTATATGTAAGAAATGAGATTAGTAGAGGGCCGAGTCAGACAATATTAGCTAAGTTGCTGATAGAATGTATTTGGTTGGTAGGTTAGGATATGGTATATAAATTATCTCTGAGGCTAGCATTTATTTGATGTGACTTGCAACATAGTAGAGGAGATAATAGTAAGTTAAGGATTTGTGAGTCCCTACGTTTCAAACTTTTTCAGATTGTGGTAATCATTGCTTGAGGATAAGTCTGTAAGAGTTGATATACTATGGATTTTTAGGATTTATTATATGTGTTTATAGTGTATTTTAGAGCTTTTTTAGGTTCAGATATGTTTTGGAGCAATGTGGAGATTACAGAGTATTTTGGGGATTTATGATGAAGAAACTCATAGTTGTTGAAGAATCAGAAGTCAGAGTCAACATTTAGGAAAAGTGTCATCGATCGACAATGAGGCGCGAGACGGGCCGGTTTGTTGTTCTTATTTGTCGTAAATTTACTTCCTATTTACGAGGATATTTTTACTCGTAAACTTTCATCGACAGTACGACAAATTTATTTTTCGACAAAGAGTTGTTATATCATTTTTAGTTTACGAAGATCAGTTTTTCTCGTAAAATATTTAAGTAATGTGTATTTTTTTTTTATTTAATTAATGTGTATATGTTTCTTGTATAGTGAGAGAATTTAGGAGAAAGAAGACGAAGGATAAAGATGGAGGGACCCATTTTATCTCTACTGGATCTTGACCACTAATTAACAAATGGAATGAATGGTTATATGATGCCAAAAATCATCTATTAAATTTATTCAGCATAGTTTCTATCTATGATTATATGATGTCAAAAATCATCTATTAAATTTAGTCAGCATAGTTTCTATGGTTAAAACAAAATTTAGTTAGTTTTCAGCTAGGAAGTAGGTTTTGTTAGAAAGTGACTCTTGGTGTAAACTAAGAAAGTAACTCTTAGTGTAATATTAATGCTGCCTTTTGTTGTGATAAGTTTCCATAATAATAAACTAAGAAAGTGACTCTTGGTATAATATCGTATGTGTTTTGAAAAAAAGAGCAAAGTGTATTGATATACGAAAGTGTGTCCTAAAGTGTTATTAATAAGTTAAAAACTGTATCATATGTTATATTAACTTATTTTAAACTATATAGTTATTTAATGATGCCCTCAAGATTTCTCTTAAATTAATGTACTATTGCAATAGGTATTAGCGATTATTTTCGAAACTATTTACATGTAACAGAAAATTTCGGCTTTAGTTTAGAGATACAAAAAAAAAAGAAACATGAGGCATAACCTAAATTATCTAATTATATAAAGTATACTTCTCTTCCCTCTTGGAAAGCCACATCACTTTATAGATCTCTTCTAGCATGACACGTGTCTTGAGGTGGGCTAAAGCGTTTTTATATGGTTACGGGCTTTGCAGTGGGCTTCGTCATGCGATTTGATGTTAAGGCCCGACGACCACCTAATTTGGTAAGAACCCTAATCCGGGTTGGAGAGCGCCTCCGTGTTCTTCGCTTCTCTCATTGGCTGAAATGACGATTTGGATTTCTTTAACGTTATGCGTTGTGATTTTCTCCCATAAATCCTCTTAATTCGGAAATGAAATCATTTAGATCGTGAGAAAACCGCTTCTTCTTCTTGGCGACTTTTTGTGCGACTGAACCAAACTTATGTTTCTTGTGCTTTCCGGCCGGCGTCGACTCCGACGTCGGCTGTACTCTTTCTCTAGTTTTTTCCTTTGTTTTTACTTTAGTTTACCAATAAGCAACGCACATGTCGTTTCGTTTTCCAATTATTATTCTTCATGTCTCTATGAATGAGAGTTTATGTTCGACCTTGATCCAACAACAAAATTTGTATTCTTGTGTCGATTTACTTCCGCGATCATCCTTTGTATGCGGCTTTCATTATTTCACTCTTGAAACCGTTGGGTTTCAATCGAGATTGTTTTTTCATCAATGGATTTGGGATCCAGGGATTATTGATGTCGCTTTTATAAATGGTGAAATGGAGTTTTTTGAAGACATTTGTTATTTCAGAGTGGAAGAGATGAAATTTCATTCCGGTGGAATCCATGTCGACAATATAAACGTACTGAATAGTATGGTCTGGTGTTCACAAAATGTAAAGGAGGATCATATATCAGAGAGTTTCATCGTTTTGTTGAAGCATAAGGAAGATATCAGTATTGCTTATGTGGATATGGGGCCTACTTGGTGGAGAATTTTCCAATGGATGGTCATGAAGGATGATAAGACAGAGTGTTTTTCAGTGTCCTTCATACCATTAAAGAACCGTAAGATGAAGATTAATCATTATTTGAAGAGGAATGAAGGATTTATGAGAGGCTTATGCGACGATGTTATGTTGAAGATATTGCTTTATCGATGTCAAAGAAAAAGTATTTCAAGGCCATGGACATTTACAGTTCGACATGTTATCTCCTGCAGCAGGAGTGTTTGGGACGGAATGCGATGTAACAGATGGATCGCATCCACTGATCTACTTATAAAAAGGCGTTTATTCACAAAAGTTGAAAGCCACAAGAAAGATCATACAAGACCAAGAATAAAGTGGAGGAAAGCTAGCGAATCAGCCTATCCTACGAATGCGTTAGGAAGCATCGTGTTACTCCTATCTCTATTTAAGATTCTACATAATAACATGTTGGTTGTAACTTATGTTTCATGTAATCAGTTACATTGATTTGATATTAATAGAGTAAAGATGTTATAAAAAAAAAATCCTCTTAATTCCAAAACCCACTACGAGACCTTTCGATTGTGTCGTTCGTCGACTAAATCGTTTATAAATATCTCTCTTAGGCCTCGATTGGTACAGCATATGATAAAGCAGTAGCAGTATGCTGCAGAAGCAGTATGCTATAGAAGCTGTATGCTTTCATTAATTTTTTTAATAAAGTGATTGGCAGAGCATTAGCAGTATACAATTTTAAAATTGTCATAATAGTTAGTAAAATAATATATTTCTTTTAAAATAATATATATATAATATATATTAATAATATATAATTTTATTAAAAATAATTGATTTTCATTATGTAAATTATATTTAAAAATTTATTTTTTTTAAAAAAAATATTAATTTTTTTTTGGATATAACATATTACTCATATATAAAATTATAATTATAACTTAATTAATTATTATTAAATTATAATTATTATTAAATAAATTAATTAATTAATTAATTATAATTTATATATAAATTATTATTATTTATTTATTGGTAGAGCACTAAATTACTCATATATAAAATTATCATAAAAGTTAATATATAATTTATTTATTAGTGTCTAAATAATATGTTTATATCGATAATATATAAATTATATTATGTTATGTTTGTTATTAAAAATAATGAATGATATATGTAATTATATAAATTATATTTTAAATGTGAAATATTGTTCTTTTAAAAATAATTAATTATAATTTTTATTTTTATTTTTTAAAATATAAATTTATATTTAGTTATGAAATTATTGTTTATATTTTAAACAAAAAGAAATTAAATATATATAAATATTATTAAGTTTTATATTTTCTATATGCAAATGCTCTCCCAAAAGCTCTATATGAGAGCATTGAGCAAAGAGCATTTGGAGAGCATTTGCATTTGGTAAATGCTTTTCTAAATGCTTCTTTGTCAAATGTTGATTGGATAATAGAGAGCATAATGCTTATGCTAATGCTCTACCAATCAACCCCTATGCTAACCACGACTTCCACATCTCTCTTCTACACATCTTACTTATATTCATATCTCTGTGCTCATCTCTGTTAATGACTAACACGACTGCTTTTTTTCCGATCTGAAGTCTTGGCAGTGCTCATCCGCTGTGGAGGCCAGACTGCTTCGATTCTGGAGGCTAGGAATGTTAAGCGTGGTGGGGAGCTTATGTGGATGGATTTGCTCATGGTGGATGTTAACGTGAGTGGTTTTTTGTTCTCTTCTTTGTATCAAGCGTTCTGGGTTAATATTAACAATTGTGCCGTTATTATTTCTCTGTGAGCTCTAGGCTGTTTTTATGTTTGATATTATTGTTTCCTATGAACCTGATCATGTCTTACTTTTAAAAATTTCCTTAATCTTTTTAGATGCTGATGTGCATTGTTTCTTGAATTTTTGTAAGTACATGCATAGATAGATAGGTCATTGTGAATAGAGCTATCAATTTCTCATGCAATCAAGTTCACCCACTAATTCTTCTTCAATGGAGCTTTAATCCAGATGAACAGATTACATGATGAACAGATTAATGATTTGTTGTATTACAGATGAACAGATTAATGATTTGTTGTACGCTGATCCATCTCATGTCACTTGCCAACACAAAGACTGGTTTTCCAGGTTTCAATTGTTTACCATACTTACACAAATTATAAATTTCTGCCAAGTAGCCTTAACGTCTCATGACAACAACAAGGCTTGATAGGTATATGACAACTCTGGTGTTTTTTTTTTTTTAATTTCCCCCATTACACACATTGGTGACTCGCAGTTGAAGGATGAAAAACATAGTGTTTTTTTTTTTTAATTTCCCCCATTTCACACATTGGTGACTCGCAGTTGAAGGATGAAAAACATGGTGTTTTTTTTTAATTTCCCCCATTACACACATTGGTGACTCGCAGTTGAAGGATGAAAAACATGGTGTTTGGCCTCCGGCCCTCCGCAGGCACTCAACTGTCTGCTGAGTGTATTTGGCGGTCTTGCTGGGGAAAAGGCGCTACTCTGATGTAGAGTAGAACCAAAGTTTGTTGTTGGAACAAATATACCCAAAGTTTGTTGGAGGTAAGAATGAACCCTCTTTTAGGATTTGTACACTAGGGTCTTGGGGTTAAGTTGTGGTTGTGTTCAATACATAAGTGAACAATGTTTTTTTTTCTTAAATGTCTACCCTAAGTTTGAGGAAGCTCCTGTTTCACGCTAAGTTGCTATATATCAGACACATAACCTCTTTGATTGCAGGCAGGCTGTTCATCAACGCTTCTTCTGGTACTCATTCAGATCCATAGAACCTTCCGATCAGAGTAAAGAAAGAGAGCCAAGATTGGGTGGCCGAGTATCATGAGAGGAAAAAAAAAAGAGGCTCAAGAGATACCATAGATTCTTTTGCGTCTTGCAGGGAGATTGGCAAGGTGATTGAATAAGACATGACTGTTCTTAATTTTGGTTTACTAATTTCAGGAACTTATGATTCTGATTCCTGGAACTAGATGGTTTCTTTTGTTTTCTTTCAAACCAATATTGTAATACATTCTAGAGAATTACAGCGTTTCTTGCTCATTAGAATATATACGAACCAGGGCTGCCGAAGAGAAAGAAAGTGGTTCGAATCAGTCTTCACCAAAACTTGGGATTAAAGTTAAGGTCACGAGACACCAAATATAACACTCAAATGATTTCTTTGGACACAAGTAACTGATATGTGTTGGGAAATTTTTGTGCCGTTTGATCCTTCAATGTAAAAAAAAAAAAGATGCACATATATGGGTTGGGTGATCGATCTTCACTCATTCTCAAGTCGCAAATATGAAATGTATTTAATTTAACATATTCAGTTGCACACTTGCACATAATTTCATAACTGTCATAGTGGTACAGAAAAGAAATTTCTAAAGTAAATTACTAACATTAATCACTTTGTCATAATTATTTATGAATATACAGTATTTGTGGTTTAAATGTCGTTTGGGATTCACACTTAAACCCAAATAGGAAGAGGGTTGGAAGTGTACAAACATACTCTTTAACCTTAGAACTAAATGATTCTAAAACCAAAATGAATCTTAGATCAACTGTAAACTTAACAATTATTTTGCATAAGATTTTAAATAACCAACACAAAAGAGTATTTAGATCATAATTAAGATTTAATTTGACTTTTGATCATCTTGCTCATAATTCTATCAGGATTTTCAGTTATAAAAACAATAAATTGTAAGTTTTAATCCTTTCAATAAAAAAAAATCCTTTCAAATTTGAATAAAAGCATGAATAAGTTAAAAATAAATTATAATATATCTATCAATTTTGTGTTTCAAAAATATCTATCAATTTATATTTATAATGGTTTAAAAACACATATATTCAAATACAAAAAATGTTACACAAAAAAGACGTAATAAAATACATGTCAAGATCAATATATTTTTAAAGAAATTATTATAGTAAATAATTATTTTAAAAGAAATTATTACAGTAAATAATTATTTTTAAAAGAAATTATTATAGTTAGATAAATACATAATTTTAAAAATAAATAGTAAAATAAATAGTTAAGATTATTGTAAAATATTATAAAAGTTTATGTTACTTTTAGTGCTGAGAAAAAGAGTTAGTACTACTTTTACTTAAAAGTGAATTTAAAATAAATTAATATTATTATTTTATTTATTCGTCTGTCCACTCATAGGGCAGGTTTACCCTCGTATTTAAATAAAAAATTAAATGTTAAATAAAATGTATAATTTTAAAAACCAGTTATAATTATTTGTGTTGATTTACTTTCCAATTGGTCAAAAGACAATAACTCTCCTTTTCAGAAGAGGAGGTCAACTGTTATAAAGTTTTTGCGCCGAGTTCGCAAGAACTACTTGATTTAACACCAAGCATTAGGGGTGGACAAGGATCGGATATCCGAGTTTTTCAAGGTATTTGTGATTTGCTTCGAATGTTACGGATATCTAATTTTGGTATTTGTTTTGATTCGAAAAATACGGATATCCGGAAAAACGGATATCCAGAAAAATAAATAGATATTTGCGGATATTTACAAATATTTACAGATATCTCATCCATTTTGATTAATATCAAAAATCTTAAAATTTTAATACAAATTTTATTTGCAAAAATATTTTTTTTTTTGCATGATATATAAAATAATTTTTTTTTAAAAACTAGTGAATTTACAGTTTTTGTAATTTTAAGTTTAAGTTACAATTATAATAACACAAAATTTAAGAAAAAAAATATAATTGTCATAAATTTCTTCTCTTTTTTATCTAATACTTTTATATAAGTAATAATGTGAATAGAATTGTTCAAAATCATGTGCTAGAACAAAATAATTATATAATTTTATACAATTAAAATTTTAAATATAATCAAGATATACGTATATTTATATATTTCTGGATCGGATCGGATATTCGCTTCCCAAAATTTTAATATTTGTGATTTGCTCCACTTTTAACGGATATTGATGTTTTGTATTTGCTTTGATTCGAGAGTTTACGGATATCTGGAATTTTTGGATCGAATCGATACGAATAACGAATCGAATCAAATTTAACGAATAATATGTCCAGCCCTACCAAACATCGTAATTTTGACTTTTAGACATGAAGCTATACTATTATTTAAGAAGTAATTTTGCGTAGTTGTCAACTTCTCCTTGATTTTAGGTAATTTTGCTTAGTTGTCAATTTTCCATAATTTTGCTTAGTTGTCAGTTTTCAATAATTTTAGGTATTTTTAGCTTTATTTGTCATGTTTTAATAATTTCATATATGATTTATTCTATAATAAAAACGAATTTATAAAAATAATATTATATTTTTACAAAATAAGTTATTTCTATTTATTAGATTGTTATCTTAAAATATATTTTTCTATCATAAAAATACCTAAAATTATGGAAAATTGACAACTAAGAAAAATTACTTAAAATCAATGAGAAATTGACAACTAAGCAAAATTACTTCTTAAATAATATTATGTTCTAATAATTTCATATATGATTTATTCTATAATAAAAACGAATTTATGACAATAATATTATATTTTTACAAAATAAGTTAATTCTATTTATTAGATTGTTATCTTAAAATATATTTTTCTATCATAACATTTAAATAAATTTTCTGATTGGTTTGTAACTTCTCAGAATAAATTTGTTTAGTTGTCAAATTCACAATAATTTTAAATAATTTTGTTTATTTATCATGTTTTTATAATTTTATATATAATTTATTATACAACAAAAAATGAACTTATATTAATGATATTATGTTTTTAGAAAAGAAGTTAGTTCTTATGTATTAGATTGTTATCTTAAAAATATATTTTTTCTATTATGAAATTTAAGTGAATTTGCTGATTGATTTGTATCTTCTCAATGATTTAAATAGTTTTGTTTATTTACCATGTTTTAAATAAATTCATATATAATTTATTATACAATAAAATGAATTTATATTAATAATATTATATTTTAAAAAAAGAAGATAATTTTTACATATTATATTGTTATCTTGAAAATATAGATTTCTATTATAGAAATTAATAATTAATACACAAAAATTATAATTAAATATAAATTAAGAAATGCTGATTTGCCAACTTCTCCATGATTTTAGGTATGTTTTCTTATTTATCATATTTTAACAAGGGCTTTTTGCAAATTTGACTCAAAACTCTAAGTCAAACACAAAACTAACCTCTTCTTTTGACTCATCTTGTTTTTGTCCTATTCACCCCACATCTTCATTTTATTTACGAAAATGCCATTTATATGTTTTTTGAATTTTTTTTCGAAAATGGCATTTTTACTCTCTCAACCTCATCATCTTCAAGTATTTACAACAT
>CAKOAT010118487.1:632918-652799 GCA_932364175.1 Eruca vesicaria subsp. sativa | reverse complement strand
TTTGGTATCTCTCAGTTCGAGCTTGCTCCTGAAACATACCTTTCAGGCTAGTGATCATGTCAATTGGTGAATCCACGTTCTCGTATTGCTTCTGCAAATCCGAGTTCATGGTTGCCAACATAAGACAACACACATCGACCCTATCACTGACATGCTTCTCATAAGCAGTTCTTTCAGCATGTTGGACATTGGTCTTAGGGTTTTTCAGGAAGAACCTTTTCTAGGACATAGTCCTTTTTCTCATGCTTGAGAACAATTCTCAAGTTTCGATATTATGCATAAAAGAATATTTCAAGGTTCACGCAAAAGAGAAACTGTTTCCCCCTTTCAATACATACGCGAGATGTATATGTCAAATAAAAGTTATACATGACAAATCATCGACTCTAATTACTTTAATCAGAAAACGAAGACGAAACGGATATAATTTATGTATCGAGACATACATAATATCACTACAAGACAAAAGCATGATAAAATTAATTGATTACAATAATCATAATGCACGTATAATCCTATTCTGAACATATGCATATTAGTTTTAAGACCATCTCAATGAAAAGCGTAAGTCTTATGCGGACGTTTGGATGTTCTAGTTGTTTTAATTTGACATGCCGGTTCTCGTTATAAATCGATATTTATACCGTAATAAACCATAATCAAATTAGGGTTTCTATCAACATACTAACATATCAAACTTAAACAAGATCTAATTTCAGTATTAAACAAGTAAGTTCTGATACCACTTTAAGGATTCATACCGGTTTATAACGATTTATAAAACAACCTATGAATTCTATTTGCCTAGAATCTCATGTCAATACTGAAATAAATCTAGATCTTAGGGTTTCGCATATACCTGGATGTTATTCGCAGCGGAAAGATGAATGAAACAAACCAAGGTTATTAGCACTCCAAACGTCGTGCCTCCATCGGTATCTACACGCACACAAACTGGATCAAAACGGGATGCTAGTACCGTCGAGATCAAATCTCACAGAACAAACTATTTTGTCTTATTGTTTTGAGTTATGCGGCTGATACATTAACCCTTATGTCTCACGTACTCATTATATAATGAGATTACCAAACCATGCGACCATTAGGGTTAGTTACTATAATTTATGGGCTAAGCCCAATAATTAAAGTCATCACTTTACGTGTATGGTTACATCGTATGCAGCCTTATTATTATGTTAATAATACCACGTAGATATAACAAAGCTTATATCACTATTTCCGAAATCAATTGATTATTGATCTAGTTTGCTTAGTTGTGTGACCCTATAGGATCATATAAAATTAGTAATAGATTCTTAATCCATAGATTATAAGCGATTTCTAGCAGAACATTATAACCACCTAATTTTATATGATTGTCAAACCTTGACGTTACGACTTTAACAAGAATAAGTACGAATGATTTTAGGACATTCCTAACACATAATATATTCACTGCTAGATGATTCATAATCAATCACGGAACCCCGAACTCGTCGTTGGCCATGTTCTCACACTTGTTATGGTGGTTCATATAAAATCGGAACATTCAGTAGTATGCACATCTCCGGATATCTAACAAATTTTGGTTAAAATTGTTTTCTACTTTTTGGATTAGATTTGGTCCGGTTATTGGATTAATTTTTTGTTTGCCCAACCATATAATTTTTATTGTAACAAAAATTTAAACAAAAGAGATGATGGTTCATAGTGATTTTGGGTATGCAATAGTTTTTAAACAAAACACATTCTATTATGCAGGATCCATTTAATTAATCATTATGAACTTTTTAAAACCCTTTAGAAAAACGATTGGCTGAACTAAAAAAATGTTATCACTGATCACAAAATTTTCAATATGAGATTTTTACATTTTTAGTAATTTATGATCGTTTTTAAAAAAAAATATAACATATAAGAAAATGATTAATGTGATTTTAATTTCTTTTAATAATATAAAATTAAATAAAAAGTAATGACGGTAAAAATTGTTATCAAATCTTTATTATTCATAAACATTAATTGTGATATATATATTAATCATATTAAGTAATTCCGTAGCTTTTATCTAAGGAAAGAATAAGAAATATTATTTTGTACACTACTAATTAAATATGATAGTTAGTATAATAAAAATATAATATATGTTTAGTTGGACCAACATATTTTTCTAAGACTTATGAAAATTATTTTCATTGTGACACGTGGCTACAAAAAATGTTGTAATGCTCCATGATTAATATATAGGGATTTAAACTACTAATCAAAAATATTATATGTGAAATTTTTAAATTTTTTATTATTTTATAGTCGTTTTTAAAAATTCAAAATATAATATATATCAAAAAAGAATTTTTTGTCATATATTTAATGTTATTGTTTAATTTATTTTCACAATATAAGTTTAACAAAAATAGTAGAGGCTATAATTTTTTTTATCAAATCTTTATATTCGAATCATTAATTGTCATATATATATATATATATTATAACAATATTAGGTAATTCCGTAAATTTTAATGAAGGAAATAATGAATAGCATTAATAATAGTTTTATGTTTAGGTTAATAAAAAGTATATTATATATTTATATGAACCAACATTTTTCTCTAGTAAATTTGAGAAGCATTCTCATGATGACATGTGGCGACCAAAGCATGTGATAATACTTCTCAATTAATATATAAGCGATATAAAATTGTGTTTTAGATTTCAAGTATCTCATGTTTAACTTCAAGTAGTCAAGAAAAATAAATGAGAAGATGAGAAGATGAGTATCAAACAAAGTCAAATAAAAGATAAAATCAAGTAATAAACTAACTCAGTAATTTACAAGTATTCAAAATTTTTTAAAGTACTTGTTCAGAACAGATAAGTACAAGTAAAAAAATATAACTATTTAAACAAACTAAGTCGAATAGCAAGTATCTAAAAAATGCCGTACTTATCTCGTGCGCAAGCCTAAGTAGAATGAAACTGTATATTAAGGGTCTGACTGGTTCAAACACAATGGTTACGGTTGCAGAAGTTTGCGGATGCGGGTGGTTGCGGTTTCTAGCGGTTTTAAGAGATTTGTACGACTGGTATTGCGGTTAAAAATTGGTGTGTTTGCATGATACTTATGACTGGTTAACTACCAAATGCAGCAGCTGTTAAATAATAAAGTAATAATATTTACATTTTATATAGTTATAAAAATATCATTATCATAGTATTATAATAAATATAAAAATTATATTTAGAAAGTTATAGTTTCAAATTTTTAAAAATTTTAGAAAATATTATGACTGGTTAACTACCAAATACATCAGCTGTTAAGTAATAAAGTAAAAATATTTACATTTTATATAATTATAAAAATATCATAAATCATAATATTATAATAAATCTAAAAATTATATTTAGAAAGTTATAGTTTAAATTTTTTAAAAATTATAGAAAATATTTTTAGTTTAAAATTTTGTAACATTAATTAAAATATAATAGATATGTTTAGTATTTTAATAGTTCCGATTTAAAGTTTTTACTGAATATGTTTATTTTGTAATTATATTGTTTAAGAAAAGGAAAAAAAATTACCATCTCGCAACCGCAAACGCTAGCTGAAACCAGTTTTTGAATTTAAGAGGTTTATAGTGAGTTGAAACGGTTTAGAGCGATTTGAATGATTTTTTCAAAACGCCAACTACCGTTATAAACCGCAAAATCTACGTTTGGGGGTGATAGTGGGAAACCAGTCATACCTTAAAACGGCGGCTATTCTCTGCGTTAGACCCATCTGAGACTTCCTCTCTCGTCTCTGATTCCACCAACCAATTTGCTTCCTGTAAAATCAAATCAGCTAGCTTTCATCTCCATCCGAGTTTTTATTTTCTTAAATTGAATTGTAAAGACACAACAGAGGTTTTTGTAGTTGAGTTACCGGAGAGGTAAAACCACAAGAAACCTAAAACCTAGAACCTAAGATGTAAGATGCTAAATTGTATGTGTTTGTTGTTCAGGTGATGTGACCGACTTGTCTATGCACACATGAATATTCTATATACAGTAAAACCTATATAAATTAATAATATTGAGATTTTGAAATTTTATTAATTTATTTATATAGATATTAATTTAAAAAATTTCTTTATTAACATTTATATTGTAAGATTTATTTATTTTTGTAAAATTAAAAATATTTGATTTTTAGTGTACAAATATTAATTATTGTTTAAACTTTTTTGACATTTATATTAATTTTATTATATTATTTGGTTTATATAATATATGTTGCATATAATTTAAATGTGGTTTTAGATATAATATTACAAAATCTCAACAAAAATATATTAAGTGTTAAGAAAATATTAAGATAATTCCATTGTGAATATAAAATAAACAACATAATGATAGGTTCTTATTTATACAAAATATGGATACATATAAACTATTAATTTATAATTTTAGTGGGACTATATATTTACATAGAATTTTGTAAAAAAAATATTATCTTATTATTTTATCGGTTTGTGTCAAATTTTGAACCGGTCCAGATTGGGACTGGGAAAAATTATTAATTTATAGAAGTTATTAATTTATCGAATATTAATTTATAGAGATTTTATTGTATATACACACAAATGAAACTGTTATAGAATGTTAGGGTTGTATTCTCAATACAAAGGTGGCCAAGATGTTAGTGGCGCATTAATCTTGATGTTGGGAAAGGCATTAGGCATAGAGTCATGTATTTCTGTGTTCACTTTCTCCTCATCCCTCATCTAATATGTCTGGACGAATCAACACTTCTTGAAATCTTCATAGAAAGGGACCTTTAAAAACCAAACTCTTTTGAGGAACATGGTAGAGCAGGAAACATAGCCTTTTGTCTGAGATGCACTGAAATTTTTTGTTATCTTTTTTTTTTTTTGGACAAACTACATTTTCCATTCATAATAAAAGCTTCCACTCCAGTAAAGGAGGAGATGTTCAGAGAGGAAAGAGCTGATTTTGCCACACTATCAGCATCACCATTACATAACCGAGAAATAAAAGAGAAGGAAATTGCATCAAAGGATAAACTGAAATGATAAATATCAAACAAGATGCCAAACAGTTCCGGACGGGATTCTTTAGCTCTCAGCATAGTGGTGAGAACCTGAGAATCTGATAGAACTATCAGCGATCGGACATTTGATGAAGACGCAGTCATGACTGCAGCACGAACAGCAAGAGCTTCGCCCATAAGGGCTGAAGAGACGAAGGAGCGAGAATCGCTAATGGTAGGTGGAGTAGAACCGTCAAAACCTGAAAACAGACAACCATAATCACAATTTCCAGAGGTAGAATCCCAAGCTGCATCCACATGACAAACGATTTGGTCAGGAGATGGTTGGGGACGTACTGAGACAGTAGCTAAGCGAGACGAGGTTGGGGCAGAGCTGGTGATAGGGGTTTGAGCCGAAGCCCACTCCTTAGCATCTGCAATACTTTTGTTGAAAACTTCCCATTCTGAAATAACCCGGCCTTCAAAGACTAGTGTGTTTCTCGCCTTCCATAAGTTCCATAAGAACCATGGCCAAAGAGGAGTACTAAGGCCAACAGGAGGTAGATTAACAAGGCCATAGTTTGTGGTCAGGAAGCTAGAAATCGAAGGAGGGTTTGACGCATGTCCACTGATGACAGGCAGTAGTTCCCAAGATCGAGAGGCAAAAGGACAATTCAGTAGAACATGGAGATCATCCTCAACCGCACCGCATCTAGCACAAGAGAACGGAGTTATACCGCGAGAAGCTAGATTAGAGCTCACTGGGATTGCCTTCTTCATAACTTTCCAAAGGAAATCTTTCACCTTAGGAGATATCTTCAGATTCCAAATATATTTCAACCAATCAAAGGAACGATGTTGGTTTCCTTGTGTCGAGAGGGATGATGCATGACAGGCACAGCCATACCCCGTTTTTGTTGAATAAACGCCTTTACTATCTGGAAGCCAAGCCATAAGGTCCAAAGCAGGAGCAGAGCTAGTAATTAGTTTCCTGATAACATCCTCATACTGAGGGAAAATTTTTTGATATCTAAATAGCTATTTTGTCCAAAGACATTAAAACATAAGGAAACATAGGGATTGATTAATATAAAACTTTTATAATATGATTCTTATTCCTGTAAAAGCGAAGAAAGCCTCAACCCCTCCAAAACTACAATGTGTATACATATGTGATTACAAAGGAGGTGGGAGGAGCCAGCTGGATCCTTGGATGTAACCAAGCGAGATGAAATTGTTAGCTTCAACGTTGTCAATATCTTGTGTATACTTAACTCTTTTATCCTTGCGCGATCCTGGTCCTGAGCACTTATACTCTCCATAGAACACCGTCCTGCTCATCAGTCAGTGTAAATTTAGTAATAAAACTATTGTTGTAATGACGTTTATTAGTTAATCATAGGGTTTTTAGTAATAAAACCCCTCAACTAAAGATAGATCGTAAAAAAAACCCTCAACTAAAGATTTAGTGAAATAAACCCTCGACTTTAGTTCCGTTAATGTTTGTCACCCTCCGTCACAGAATTTAGACAGAAGGTAACATACGTTAACATAACTAAAGTTGAGAGTTTATTTCACTAAATCTTTAGTTGAGGGGTTTTGTTAAGATTCATCTTTAGTTGAGGGGTTTTATTTCTAAATGCGGTTAAATATTTGAAAATCATTTATTTAGTATTTAAGAATTTTACAATTGATTTATAAACATTGAAAATAATTTATAATCTTTTATATATATTACTTTATCAAATATTTAACCTATTTATAAAGCTTAGTAAATATTTTATTTTTTTATAAACTATTAATAAGGTTTAATGATGATTTTATAAGCTTTTGTCTGCTATTTCTTAGGATAAAATAATACATGTTTTTTCTTGATATTACGAAATAAAGCGATAAAGCTTTATAAAAGAGGAAACACATACAATTTTCTTATATTAATACTTTCAAATATCAAATAATTAAGATTTATAAGTTATATAAAGTTGTAGGTAGTGTTGAGGATATTTAATTAGTTTAGAAATTCAACCTTGTTACTTAAAATATGGCAAGGGATTTTTTTCTCCTCTTTAAACAATTTCAGTTTGATTCGTACTTTTTTCTGTTTTAGAAGAAATAATGTAGGATTATTGTTCTTTTTTTTTTAATTTCTGAACCAATATGTTATACTCATACCATATTAATCAATAAGCTTTTCTTGTTTTATTTATTTACTTCATGTTTTTGTAGTATGACGAATAATCACTTCTTTAATCTTATAAAATCATCATTAAACTTTAATAATAATTTATAAAAAGTATTAAATGAGAAAACTTTATAAAATCCAATATTTTAACTATTTCCTTATATATTTTTTATATTTAATAAATCAAAGTTTATAAATCAATTTTAAGATTCTTAAATAATGAATAAATGATAATAAAGATTTTAAAATATTTAACCACATTTAGTAATAAAACCCCTCAACTAAATATGAATCGTAACAAAAACCCTCAACTAAAGATTTAGTGAAATAAATCCTCAACTTTAGTTCTGTTAACATATGTTACCCTCCGTCTAAAATTCTGTGGCGGAGGGTGACAAACATTAACAGAACTAAAGTTGAGGGTTTATTTCACTAAATCTTTAGTTGAGGGTTTTTTTTTTACGATCCATCTTTAGTTGAGGGGTTTTATTACTAAAAACCCTATATTATATTATTAATTTTTAAAATTTATATTTAGATACGAAAATTGTATTTTCAGAATTATTTTTTTATTGACATATTGTGGTTAAAAACACAATTATATTATTAAACATAAACTTCAAAGGTTCATACGGAAAAGATTACACAAAATATGTTCCAAGTACTTCCTACTGCATCACAATCAACCATGCCCCACAGTAAAACAAGTTTCAAAAAGCAACATACTTGTGTCAGAGTAAAACAACCTTATGATTTGGCCAAGCCACTGTGCTTCCTACTGCATCACCTATGAGTTCTATCTCAGAGTTTGGCCTCCAAATTCATGCCCCATTGAACTCGGAAACCTCTACCCAAACCTTAGTAGCATTGGGACCTAAAGGGACGGAATGTACTTTCGCTGCTGGATCAGTTGAGAACACTCGACCTTAAGAAACTCTGGCTCCAGTGTTGTCACAGTCCAATAGAATGCACTTCTGTTTACCACCCTTGCTGGTACTACCAGTGCTGTTACCACCAGTGCTGTTACCACTCTAAAACCCAATCAAAAATGAAGAACACAATCATTCCCATTCTAATATAAACAGAGGTTCATATACCAACATTATCATACAATTTAGTCAAAACAACATGTAACAGAAACATACCTGATTGGATTTCTCTGTTGATTGAGTTAGTGAATGTTCAATTGGTATCTGTAGCTTATATATAGGCCATGCAATTGTCCCATGTAGTGCATCACCCATCTTTGTCATTTCAGGCGTTGGTCTCCAAATGAAGACACTCGATTTCAGAACATGATCAACTCTAACAACTGCAGCATTCGGTCCTAATGGAATTTTGTTGACTAGTTCAGCAAGTGAAGTCAACAACAACACACCCTCAGTAATCAACTCATCTTCGGTTTTCCAGTAGTCATATATTAGGACTTTTCCATATGATGCACCCATAGGCTTAATCATGCAAAAGATATATGTTTGGAAAACGGGACACGGTGCAGCGGAATATGTGTTCAAGTTCCCCTGACCTTGAGTGAACCTGTGAGGAAAATACTTCGACGATAGTAGGATATAGTATAAGATGAAACTAAATGAGACAAGCACTTTTTACGTGGAAAACCTCCTCCATGTGAGAAGGAAAAACAACGGAACCGTAGTCCACTCAACAATCCACTGTATAAATGTATGTAAGTACAAACACGTCCTCCTTGTTCAACAACCTGAACAGAACAGAGACAAGGCTACAAACAGCTATCTCCAACACAAGAACGACACCAAGAGAGAGTAACACAAAGCTTCAAAACCGGTAGTAAACAAACGACCTCAGCGCAAAAGGATTCCGGCAACCAGAGACCAATCCCACCTTAAAAATCCAAGATAAACAAGTCAAAAATACCTCTGCCAAATTTCAGCTCAAACAGAGAAGATCTGACCGTCGGATTTACCAAACACTCAAGACAACACTGCTGAAGAACTGTGACGACCAGCTTCACGAAAACCCAGACAACAAAAGATCCAACCGTTAAAATTCAAATCCCTTCAGTGAACCTTTAACTCACTGACTGAAGAATCTTCCCACAAAATATCATCTCAAAAGGAATCTGTTTGACCCTCCAAATCGGCCCTGATAAACTCAAACGAAATTCTGCCTCCTTCTCTCTTTTTGTCTAAACTTCTTTTCTTGTGTGCATATCACAAAAATTAGGTCAAGAGACTTACATAGTGTCTCACTAACCCTAAGACCCAATACTAATCTCATGGACTAATATCAATGTCCCAACTTCCAAGTTTGGTTATTACCAACAAACTCCCTCTCCGACTAGGTGGAGGAAACAGCCATTCTGGCTATCCCTCGGCATACTTCAAGCTTCCCCCTCGGTAAAGATTTGTCATCATATCCGCCCTATTATCATTCGTATGAACTTTCTCAAGTTCCACTTCCTTAGAAGCAACCACATATCGTATCCAATGATACCTAATCTGAATGTGTTTTGACTTCGAATGAAATGTAGAGTTCTTACCGAGACAAATTGTGCGTTGACCATCACAAAGTAGCGCCTAATTTTCTTGCTTGAAACCGATCTCTTCACAGAAGTTCTTAATCCACAAAAACTCCTTACAAACTTCAATTGCAGCAATGAACCCTGTCTCAGTGGTAGATAATGAAACACACTTTTGCAACCCTGTCTGCCATGCCACAGCTCCACCCACAAACGTTACAAAGTAACCCGAAGTAAACTTACTAGAATCAACATCTCCAGACATGTCATAATCAGTATAATTTACAAGCGAAAGTTTCTTACCCCCTAAAGTAATCTTCAGATCAGAAGTCCCTCTGAGATATCTCAAGATCCACTTCACAACATTTCAATGTTCTCTTCCTGGATTGGAGATAAACTTGCTGACAACTCCAACGGCGTAGCCTAAATTCGATCTTGTACATACCATGGCATACATCAAACTACCCACTGCAGAAGCATATGGAACCTTCTCCATATCTTCCTTCTCAGCATATGTCTTCGGACTTTGTTGACTGCTTAGTCTTAAGTGTACAGCAAGAGGAGTACTCAACACTTTAGACTTGTCCATGTGCAATCGTTTAAGTACTTTTTCAATGTACTTCT
Organism: Eruca vesicaria subsp. sativa; assembly: GCA_932364175.1. Lineage (NCBI taxonomy): Eukaryota > Viridiplantae > Streptophyta > Magnoliopsida > Brassicales > Brassicaceae > Eruca > Eruca vesicaria. The sequence continues at coordinate 642,467 of CAKOAT010118487.1, read as the reverse complement.
CCTAAGACAAGTGAATCATCTTTGCACCTCTGTCTCGTGCAATTCTCATACCAAGAATCTGTTTCGCTGGACCCATATCTTTCATGTCAAAGGACATGCTTAGCTGCTCTTTCAGCTCCTTAATTCTCTCCATCTTCCTGCCCACAATCAACATATCATCGACATACAGCAACAAGATGATAAAATCATCATACCAAACACCTTCACAAATACGTACTGGTCTGAATCAGTCTTTGCATAACCATGCTCCCCCATAACAGACTTGAACTTCATGTACCACTTCCTCGGTGCTTGCTTCAATCCATAAAGGCTTTTCTTCAAATGGCAAACCAAATATTCCTTGCCCTTTTTCACATAGCCTTCTGGTTGTTCCATGTAGATCTCTTCCTCCAAGTCACCATGAAAAAAAAACAGTCTTCACATCCATTCGCTCAACCTCTAGATCAAGTCTCGCTGCCAATCCAAGAACAACCTAAATGGATGACATCTTCACAACAGGAGAAAAGATTTCATCATAATCAATCCCCTTCTTTTGGCTGTAACCTTTCACAACCAATCTAGCCTTGAATCTAGGTGGAAAATCTGTCTCCTCATGCTCAATTCTGAATACCCATTTATTAAGCAGAGCTTTCTTGTCCGTAGGCAACTCCACCAACTCGAATGTATGATTCTCTTCAAAAGATCCATCTCCTCATCCATGGCTCCAAACCACTTTTCCTTGTGTTCGCCCTCCAAAGTTTCATCATAGCTTTCAGGCTCTCCCCCATCAGTAAGTAAAACATACTCACTAGGATCATACCTTGTCGACGGTTTAACCTCTCACAGATCTTCTAATGATAATAGGCTGGTTCTTAGCAGCTGGTGTCTCACCATGATCACCACTAACATCTTCATGTGCGGGAGCATCTGCACCGGGTGTATTATCCTGAACTTCAACCTCAACCTCACCATGGATCGATGTAGAAGGAGTAGCCTCTATATTGATCAAACCCTTTAAAACCTGAGTTGGATTTTTGGACTTGTCAATGTCCTTTATCGTTTGATCTTCCATGAACACAACAACTCTGCTCCTGATGAGCTTCTTCTCAACGGGATCATAAAATCTGTATCCGAACTCTTCCTGACCATAACCGATGAACACACACTGCCGTGACTTCATCTCAAGTTTCGATCTCTCATCCTTAGGAATATGAACAAATGCCTTACACCAAAAGACCCTCAAGTGACTGTAAGAAACATCCTTACCAGTCCAAACCCTCTCTGGAATATCACCCTCCAATGGAGCACTCAGTGACAAATTTAGCACGTGAACCACCGTGTTCAAAACTTCTCCCCAGAAAGTTATCGACAAGCCTGACTGTGAGATCAAACATCTCATCCTCTCGACAATCATTTTGTTCATCCTTTCAGCCAACCCATTCAACTGTGGAGTCTTAGGCGGCGTGAACTGATGCTTTATACTATGCTCTTTTCAATAAGCATCAAATGGTCTAGAATACTCTCCACTATTGTCACTGCAGATACACCTCAGCTTCTTTCCCGTTTGTGTCTCAACCAACGCCACAAAATGCTTGAAATATCCCAGCACCTGATCCTTTTTCCTCATAAGAAATACCCACAACTACCTTGAATGATCATCAATGAAAGTTACAAAATATGATGCGCCACCAAAAGATCTTGTCTTCATTGGACCACACACATCTGAATGTACTAAGTCCAGTACATCGGGTTTCCTAGAAGGCGCAGAAGACTTGAAAGATACCGTGTGTTGTTTTCCCGCAAAGCATTGCGAACACTTCTGCAGGTGCAGACTAGAGATTCCTGGAATCACCTCATTCCTAGACAGCAAGCCATTCCCTTCTCACTCATGTGACCGAGTCTCTTATGCCATAACTCCATGGCATTATCATTCTCCACCGCATTAATAGCATCTTTAGAGACCTTAGCCTGCATCCAATAGAAAGATGAAGACTTCTCACCTCGAGCCACAATAAAAGAACCACGAGAGAGCTTCCATTTACCACCACCGTGCAAACTGTAGAAACACTCATCATCAAGTCTTCCCGTTGATATCACATTCATCCGAATATCAGGAACATGCTTAACATCCTTAAGCACCAGCCTGGTCCCACGACTAGTCTCCAAGCATATATTACCAATGCCAACAACCTGAGCCAAACCATCATTCCCCATCTTCACGGAACCATAATTACCCGTAATATAGGTAGAAAACAAATCCCGTTTTGATGTAGCATGAGTAGTAGCTCCAGTATCAATTACCCAACTGGTGTCTTGGCATGCGACATTAATGGTGTCACCCTCAAGAAGAATGAGAAACTGATCTTTGGTGACGGTCACCCGATCCACATTTTCTTCTTGATTACCTTGTGTTTGTTTTTCAACTTCCAGCAATCCTTCGTCATGTGCCCTTTCTTATGACAAAAATAGCACTCTAAATTTGCAAATCTATTAGACTTGCTCCTGCTTCTGTTCTTTTCCCTCTTGGAATCTCTATGTGAACTTCTCCCCCTTGACTCAGTAACTAAGACATCTGAACGCGAAGTACTACCATTTGACTGCCTTCTTGCTTCCTCATTAAGAACACTGTTCTTCACTGAATCCATCGAAATAACACTTTCTGACGCGGATTTACAAGGAGACATCCTGAAAATCTCCCAAGAGTCTGGTAAAGTACCTAGAAGCCACATACCGTGAATCTCATCATTAAACCTGATGCCCATATCAGGAAATTTGTTGAGCAATCCCTGAAACTCATTCAGATGATCCGTCCATGGAGTTCCCTTCTGATACCTGAGCTCAGTCAACTTCTTGATCATGTACATCTTGTTATTTCCGGTATACCTAGCATGCAACGATTCTCGAGTTTTATAAAACGATTCTTGAGTTTTATAAAACGACTCTCGAGTTTTATAAAATGATTCTTCGAGTTTTATAAAACGATTCTCGAATTTTATAAAACGATTCTCGAGTTTTATAAAACGATTCTTGAGTTTTATAAAACGATTCTTTGAGTTTTATAAAATGATTCTCGAGTTTTATAAAATGATTCTCGAGTTTTATAAAACGATTCTCGAGTTTTATAAAACGATTCTCAAGTTTTATAAAACGATTTATTTTATATTTCTACGGGGAGTTTTGGTCATTGATTCCGTCGTACCGATTTTGACCCCAACAGTTAGCCCCCCAGTTCGTAAGAATCGTTGAGTTCTTGCGAGCGGATCGAGCCCGTTTGGCGAGTTTGGTAGAATTAGGCGGAACTTTAATGGCCAAAAGTCCAAAGATGAATAGTAAAGTTTTTCTTATAAGTATATGGAGTGAGTTGTTCAAGTTCTTCAATTCTCCACAACTTGCCTAAGTTTCTAGAAGCTCTCTCTCCACTTCTTCCTTTGGATCTTTTATTTTTCTTCGTTCGTCTGTCATGTCCTCTGAATGGAGAGCTTCATATCATGCTCATGCATCGATCTTCGATCCGAGTGACCTTGATGTGCCTGGCGGTTGCTCCCTTCCCAGGCCGATCTTTCGGCGTTTTTCTACGACCGAGGTAGAGTTTTCGGAATACTATTTGGCTTTGAAGGCCACCGCGATGCTGCCCACGAGATCCTGGGTTCCGAAGAAGGATAGACTTTGGAAGAAAACGATCGGACCCAGCGCAAGCACTATTGACTCTCTCAGAGATTTGAAGAATCTCCGTGCAATCCCTGAGTCGGTCCAGTTTCACCTCCCCGTCCAAGGTCAGGATGTCGAGAATCCACCTCCGGGCCATTTCTCATGCTACGAAACCTTTCTATTGAACTGTCAGCTGTGGCTCCCTATTCCTCGAGCCATCGCCGAGTTCTTAGATAGGTTTGGTGTTCCGTTCAGCCAGCTACGTCCTAGTGGATTACAGCACCTTGTTGGGATCTTGATACTAGGCTACGAACGCGGAATGTCCCTTAATGCGGACTATCTTTCGGCTATGTTGACAATCAAAGGAAGAGGGGGCGGCGTTTACCTGGCCCCTTGGCGAGACATGACGGTTATCGGCGGGCTTGCTTTGAATGATCATGATTGGACTGATCGATTCTTTTATGTCAAAATTGATAGCGCATCAGTGGAGGAGAGTTGTATTCCTTTGTTTAGGACCGCATGGGTGATGACAGGTATTCTATTGACGCGATCCCCATATCCGTATGTACGTATTGATTTTAACTTTTTCGTGTGCTTCGCAGAGTCTACAATTCCCAAGCCGGTGCTTGAGGATTTTCCGGAGGTTATGAACCTTCTTCGCGGCGGCCCACTTTATTGGGGACATTTTTTTCCGAAAAGAGTCTGTCGCACCGTTGCCTATTATTCGTCCGGCTTTTCTCGGGATAGTTATACTGAGGTAGAGGCGGCTGATGGTGCAGAGGAGAGGGAGAGGTCCAGGTCTCCGCAGGACAGAAAAGTTCCGAGTGGTCGTGATCGAGCGTTTGATGATGATATCAATATCGAAGATCTTATTGATTTTTCAGCCTCCGAATTTGATCCGACCGAGATGTCATCCCGAGAGCCGGCTGACACACCACTTGTGAAGGCGTCAAGGCTTTTCAACAAGGTTCGTCTATTTTGCTTTATCGCGGCCACCTCTCTCGTTTTTATAAAGGATGATTTTTCCTTTTTTGCAGGGTCTTCGCTTCATGACCGAAGCGGTGAATGCGAGTAGTGCGGAACTTCGCAGGGCCGAATCTAGCGCTGCAGTGGCGGAGGCGGAGGCTGCTCGTCTCAAAGAGGAGATCGATGTCGGTTTCTCCTGAGCCCAAGATTTAGCCGTAAGGGAGGCTGCTCGTGTGAGCGAGGAGTATGAAGCGGAATCTCGTCGAAGTTTAGAGCTTTCCGACGTAATGGTTCGCTGTGCTCGTAAAGCGGGAAAAAGAGAGGTTGCTGCGGAGTTCATGGCTCGCCGTGAGCGGTTCGTACCTCTTTATGCGGAATTTGAAGATGCGCAAAGGGCGAATGGTGATTTCCGCGAGTGCTGGGGCGTAGCCGGGGGTTTGCATCTTACCCAAAAACCGGACTATTCGTATGAGGTTGAGATTGCGAAGCAGACAGCGCGTCTGGTTAAGAGAGAGAAGAAGAAGAACGAGTCCATCAATCCCGGGAAACGTATGTGGGATCAGTGGAGTCCCATTGTGCTGTCGCCGGATTTGGTCGAGGTTGGACCTGGGATTTCGGACGCAGAGGGTGAAGTTGATCAGTCCGCGTTTGATGACTTCAATGTGTGATGTTATTGTTTTTATGATTTCGTTGTTGTTTTTCCGGGACTGGCCGTTGGTGGCTTTGAATCCTTACTGCCGGGCGGTGTGTATTTGCGGACGTTCTAAGAAGAAATTTTTTTCTAAGTATGAAATTCACATTTCGTTTTTAGATGTAGAGGGAAGAATACGAGTTGTCATCTGGCATCTAACTCTTGGTGTAAATCGTCCGTTTCATTAACTCGGAAGGTTTCGATCTTCGCGAGTGTTTAGATGTGGGTGAAGAGACATGCCTTTAGGATCTCGATTCATGCCTTGAGACGTTAGCGACCAGTGTGCTGGGTTTAGGGCAAGACCTAGGTTTACTTTTGGATTGAGGCTATGCGATGACTAGTCGGCTTCTGTTTTGCCTGTTGTGATTTTAACCTGACTCCATACCAATTTAGAATCCGCGATAGGTTCTCGGCTTATACGATTCGTAAGGATCGAATCGAGCATCTCACCGGGAACAATTTCTAAGTTTCCCGGAAGTGCTGACCAAAAATTTGGATTTCTTTTATAACGCGCTATTTTATCCTAGTCGGATGTATGCAGACCGATAGGTCGATGCGTTTGTTTAGGACGGCTAGCGTGCTCGACGGGGCCAATCGCCGAGCGTTCGTATTTTATAGTCGCGGTCAGACTTGGGGGAATATTTTTCTTGAGAATTTAGGCGACGTCTCGCCGGTTCTTTCCGAAAATATTTTGATGTGCAAATTTTATAGAAACGATTAAGTAGTTGTTACTGCGGAAGTGATTTTCCGGATGTTTGGAATTCTTTTTTGCGTTTTCTATAGTAGCGGAGATTTTTATAATATTCTAATTTTGTTTTTATGAAAAATTTCAAAAATTTTTCGATTACAAAGCGAAAGTTTTAAAAGTTTGGGAGTATACGAATACTCGTATACTCACCCATTCCCCCCCCCCCGGTTTTGGAAGGGGGGATAGCTGAACTCGTCTTTAGGCGAGCTGCCTACGTATTCCTTTCGGAAATCAAGCCATCTCGTAGTTCTGATTGTTTGTGCGACTATGCTTACTCGGCTGTCGCGGACTTTTCGATCACTTCAGTCGTCGGATCGATGTCTTTCTCCGGGATTTTCTCCTCCGGCTGGGTAGAAGCGATGGGTGCGGAGATTTGCTGTTTCTCGACCATTGCTTGCTTTGGGTCATCTTCCGCGGGCGGTGTAATACCCCTGATCAGAAGTCCCAAGTCAACGAAAGTCAACGACCCAGGATCGACCAAGACTTGCTGTGGGATGGTACTAGAAGTGAAGAATAGAGGCTCAGTCGAAGCAAAATAGAGGTTGGTCGAGTAAAATCCAGAGTTGGTCAAGTAGGCAGAACCGGAGCTTCGATATGGTCGTGGTCGAACACGGTGAATTTTAAAAGTCTTCAAATCAAGTAAAGATTGATCCTAAACATCATTATATGATATTCTAAGACATTTGGTCGAGTTAGAATGGAGGTGGACCGAGCCAAAATGGAAGATGGTTGATAGAGGTTCATAGATGGTCTAGGCAAGAATCTAGTCGTGGGTGAAGATCGGAAAAGTGTATTTTCATTCCAAAATCATGGGAATCGATCAAGTATCAACCTAAGAGTATTATGGAAGCTATCCAAATACATTTTGAGGATTTTGGTCAAGACAAAACAAGGTTGGTACCAAGGTGGTCCGGAGGAAGGCCGGATTAGCCGATATGGTCAAAATGAGCAAGCTAAGAGTCAAAGAAGTCAAATTGAGTTGTGCCATCATGGTTTAAGAGTTTAATGGAGTATTTGGAGCAACTCTTGAAGTTTTGGAAATGGTCAATTCAGAGGTCAAAGTCAACAAAAGTCCTAAGAGAGAGAAAGTGCCTTATTGGTCCACATAGGCGTCTGGGTGGCCCAATAGGAGCATGCCACGTGTAGGGGACCAATTTTCTTCAAACCTGGAGTAGAAAGAGGATAAATTAAGGAGTCTAATGGTGGAATAATCATGGCCAAAACACATTTAGAGAGAGAGGAATCATGAAGACACTTTTTAGACCCATATTGGGCCTTAAGTGATCATGGAAGTTTTGGGCAAAGGAATTCATCAAATTCCTTCAAACCTTTTCATCTAAAGTCCATAAGTAACCCAGGAAGTGTGATGGAGTGGGCTAAACCCCAAGAATTTCAAGTTTGGAGATTAAAGACCCATGAAGCCCAAAAACCCCATTTTGATGATTTTAAAAATAAGAGGAAGGGAGTATGGAAACATGTCAGGAACGAAAGCGAGCATTCATTGGTTCATAAGCATCACATGGAGGTCTAGGAAAGCTAGGGAAACAAGGCTATGGAGTAGATTTGGTATGTGTTCACCAAAGGAGCCATTTTGGAGCTAAAATGTGATGTGGTGGAAACCTGAGCTAAAAAGCGAATTTAGTACTGAACTTTTGTACACTGAACGTGGTCAGCAAGGTGGTAAATATTCTAGAAGATGGGACGTTTTGGAGCTGGATCAATGTATTTTCATGCATGCATGAATTTGGAGCTTAAAATGGTAACATGTGTCCCACCATGAATCTTGTGTTCACACACGGAATTTTGGCTATAAATAGGACCCTTATACTTCATTTGTGAGAGTTTTTAACCCCTGAACCTTTGTCTCTTAGTTGTGACCATAGTTCCATTTAGAGTGAGAAAGTGACCAAAACCAATAAATTTTCCCTTAGTATGTGAGGTGAGTGTGGAGGCTCTTTGCATGTGTTCTCATTAACCTAGGAGGTTCTGTGGTGTTCTAGGAAGGGTGGTAAGATTTTTGGTTGTGGTTAGAATCCGTTTCTCCCTTTTAGCCGTGAGCCCCATTTTAACCGGTTTTGGTGTTAAACTTAGGTCTTTGGCTTTTTGAGGTCTTTGCGGCTTCTCAAGACCTTAGGTGGGTTCCCTTAGGGTGTGGGAGTGTTGTGTGTGACTAACCGTGTGTGGTTGCAGGTGGAGAGCTTGGGCCGTGAGGTTCCCGAGCCGGGACTAGCTATGCGGTTCCATGTGTGTGTGCGTGGAGAGTTGGTAAACCCCATGCAGGTGTTGTGTGTTTATGCTTAATTGCATTGTGAGTTAGGTTGATAGAATGGTGTGCTAAAACCGTGGTTAGGTTGGTAGTACATGCATGCATTGTGTCGTGATCATCTAGATTTTTGTGAAGATGATATTGCTAAAGGTGTCTAGATGTTTATATGCATGCGTTGAGCCGCAAGAGTTTGAGAGTGTCTCCCTCTTGTCTTGTGTGTTGTCATTTTAGCATGCATGGCTTTGTTAAGGTGATAGATTCATGCATACATTGTGGTTTGTGTAGTATGCGTGTGGTATTGGGGTTAGTGAGACTCTCTCTTACCCGTGTGTTGTTTTAGACCGGTGAGGGTCTTGTTCCGGGTAGAGTCTTAGGTGTGTCTCGCTAGCTGGGTGTGGTGAGACTCTCTTTTACCCGTGTGTTGTGTTAGACCGGTGAGGGTCTTGTTCCGGGTAGAGTCTTAGGTGTCTCTAGCTTAGTGTGTTTTGGGTGGGTGCGGGTCTAGACCAGGCTGCGTGTTGGTTAGAGGTGGAGCTCTCGCACGCTGTGTGTGTTTGGTTGTTTAGAGCCTTTGGTCTAGACTAGCACGAGTGCTAGCGTGGTGATGGGTTGTTGCCCATGTACACTTAGTCCGGATGCGTGTGTGTTGGGTTGTAGCCCTCACGTGTGTTTTTTTTGTGAGACGCAACGGACTAGTGTGTGGTGTGTTGGATGTTAGCCTACCCTCCATGGTTCGTCAACGGAAAGTGGGTAGCGCCCATGGACGAACGCTACGGGACGCCGTGGCCCCGGGTGAGTGTGTGATCGGGTGTAGCCGATTTTCTGGAGAGGTCCATGCCATGTGACTTGAGTGTTTGTGGTCGTGGAGTGGGGAGGGGTCTAGGGCGACTCCAGTAAGGGATTCCTGGACGAGATAGGCCGTCCGAAACGTGTGGTGTTTTATCTTTTTGTTTGAGTCTAGGCGTCGAGTCTAGATTGGGGGTTTTGGTGTCCTTGTCTCGGGGTGAGACTTGGCGTGTTAGTGCACTGGTGTGCACGGTCTAGTTTTGTGGCATTGCTTGGCCGCTCTTGCATTGCATTGTAGAGTTGCATTATTGTTTGTTGCTTGAGCATGGGCTAAGGGGGGGGGATCGTTGTTGTTGTTTTGCTTTGGGAGCTCGCTGGGTAATTTTATGATTACTCACTCCCCCTTTACTATGCAGGTAACCTTAGAAGGAAGGGCGTTGCGGGGTCAGAGGACGGTGCCAGGCA
>CAKOAT010118487.1:603971-632818 GCA_932364175.1 Eruca vesicaria subsp. sativa | reverse complement strand
GTTTTACTGTTTATGGGTACCCTTTTCTCGTGTTTTCACTTATGTTTTTATGCTTTCGCACTCTGAGGACAAGTCGAGTTCCCGAACTTTGTAAAATAAATAAAACTTATGTTTGTATATTAAAATCCCCGCTGTACGCTGATATTTAGTTTAGTCCGGACTTACACAACTCTCGACCAAGGTACGGGTTGGCCGACCTCAGGCCGAGGTTGAGAGGGGCGGGTTAAGTGGTTGGTTTGGTCAAGACTTTGGATTTGGTCTAAGGTTTTGGTCGAAGCGATTGCTTTGCTCGCCAACTTGTGACGCTTCCGGGTCGTCTTGGGTTAGTCCGACCTAAGACGGTTCGGGGGTGTTACAGGCGGTGGCGTGACCTTTGCCCGTTTTGGTTTCACGATTGCGACCGCCAATTATCTCAGCTTGTGTTCGGCCAGGAAGCAGGATCGTGATTGTCTTTGGCATCCCCAAATTGCTGCGATTTCCATGGGAGTCGGGAACTTGATGCCTAAGTGATACGTCGATAGAACCGCCTTCGTGGAATTTATCCAAGGCGTTCCCATGATCACATTGTAGATGGCCGAGAAGTCGACTACCGTGAAGTTGACGATTTTCGTTACTTCTTTCGCTGCGACCGGTAGTCGGATCGATCCCAAGGTCATGGACGTCTCGCCGGAGACACTGTTCAACGGTTTTGGAATTGGTTCGACTTCCGGAAGATCAATTCCCATGCGTGCTAGCGTGTTGCGGAAGATCACGTTGACGGTACTTCCGGTGTCGACCAGGATTCGAGCAACTTCTAAATCGCTTATCACTAAGTCGATGACAAGGGATCGGCGTGAGGTTGGTCGATTCCGCCGGTTTCAGCGTCGTCGAATGAGATTACCCCTTTCGGAGAGTCATCCGTCGGCACCTTCCAACTCGATCCAGTTTCGGCTTTACGTTGGTAGGATTTTATTGACGAGACGGTGTCGTTGTAATATTGCGATTCGCCGATAATCATGTTGTTTTTCGGCGGTTAGCGTCGTTACCCTTCTCGTCTTGTCTTCGTCCGTGTTTTTCACCCGACTGGTTCCCTTGAGGCGGAGTTTTTTCTCGCGAGTTCCTGTCGTTTTTCGGGAGACAGTCCGAGTCGCAGATGAGATCTTTAACGCTGGATATCTCAGAGAATTCTCCTGCGATCAGTTTTGCAGCAAGTTTGGCGCCGAGAACTTTGCAGTTCACGGTGGAGTGTCCACGGGTTTGGTGGAGGTCGCAGAAAGTATTCTCATCATAATTCAAATTTCTCGTCCACGTGTTACCCGTAGTTCGTCATTGCTCCGATCCGGAGCTAATGGCGTAGTTATGTGCCCCTTGGAGATCCTGTCCCTCGTGATGGACGAACTTGTCGTTACGAGAATTCCTCTTTTTCTGCTTCTGCTCGGACGTGTTATCCTTTGCGGACGTTTTCGTCGGCTTATGTTTCTCGGACAGGATTTTCATCTCCTCTTCGATGGTTATGTAATCAGTATCCTTATGGAGCGCGTCCTGGATCGTCCGTGGTTTCTCGAGAGTTATCGATTTGCGGAATTTTGATTTAAACCAGAGCGATTTTTGTAACGCGTCGATGGCGGCTTTGTCGCTAATTCCGCTAACCCTAGCCATGACGAGTTTGAACCTACTCATGAAATCGCGGAGAGATTCGTCCTCCTTTTGCGCCAAGCTCCAGAGGTCGGCGTCGGAGGTTTCCGGGTTAATGAACATCGAGTATTGCTTCAAGAATTCCGAAGCAAGTCGGCGGAAACTTCCGATCGAATTTCGCCTGAGTTTGGCGAACCATTCGAGCGCTGCTCCTTCTAGGTTTTCGACGAAGAGACGGCATTAGCCTGCGTCCTTTTCGTGGTCCTTGAGTTTGGCTCGTCCCATGGTGATCTGGAATGCCTGTAGGTGTGCTTTGGGATCAGATGTCCCGTCGTAAGTTGGGACCTTCAGTTTTCCGGGATCGGGCAGTTTGACCTCGGTGATGCGAGCCGTGAAGGGCGTTTTCCGAGACTCGTACAGTAGCCGATAGATTTCGGGTGCGGCGCTGGTAGCGTGATGAATCTGAGATTTCACTGCTTTTACCGCTGCACCCGTTTTAGTGATGTATTCGCGGAGATCGCGAATCTCGGTCAGATTTCCAGCAGTTTTCCGAATTTGTCGGCGTTTGCTGCGAGTAACTGAAGATCGCTCCTCGGTAGTTTTTGTGTATCGCGCAAAGTCGAGTTCCTCCTCGTCTCCATTAAGAGAACGTTCGGGAGAAGACTCCGGTAGGGGACTTCGACTTTTTCTTCTCCTAGGATGGACGTCAGCGTCTTCGTCCGATGAATCGGCCTGGTCGCTTGTCTCCCGGTTAACCCTTTCGATGCCGTCTCCCTCGGTCTCCTGTTCATGAGTAGGAGGTTTCTCGGATTTGTTTAGCGTCGCGTCAGGGTTATCTTTTCCTGAATCTTTCTCCGGTAAGTTACCCTGCTCGATTCTGGGACGATCCGCAGGAGCGCCGAAATCGAGCCTCTTTCCGCGGATCTTAGTAGTTCCGCGGGGGCGAATTGCTCGGGTTTTCGCGGTTAGGGTTTCAACCCGTTTTGCGAGCGAACCGATGAGCTTTTCCTGCTCTTCCGATTTTTTGTTAAATCACCGCGGGGGCGAATTGCTCGGGTTTTCGCGGTTAGGGTTAGGGTTTCAACCCGTTTTGCGAGCGAACCGATGGTTGTCACCAGCCATCGTTTCTTCGTTAGACATGTTGCGGCTTCGGTGTAAGATAGATCCGACCTCCCCTCCTTCTTGCGCCAAACTGTGGGAACCGAAATCCACCTACTGTCAATAAATCGTAAATAAGGAAACTTTAGGTAAACCCTAAGTTTCTAGAGGAACCGGCTATCTGCAGAACCGCACAACGATAATTAAGAAAACGATGAACTTTAAAATTAAACAGAGAATGAATGAGATTGAGAGCAAGAAGGTTCTTATTCCGAATCTGCGTAAGAACTGGTACAAAGAGAGTAGCCGAAACTCTTAAAGTCTAAGAACGAAAAACCCTAGTTGAGACGCAGCTCGCTAAGAGAAAACGGAAATATTCCTAAATGCTAATTTTGGTGGTGAAAGCTCTGAAAATCGTGTGTAAACGTCTGCCCTATGCTTCTTGCTTATATACTCCCTCTTAGGCGGTTTTATTCTTTCCATTTCGCCCGAAATCGAGTTTATCGGGAATTTTCCATTTCTCTTGATCCTTCCTTTTCTCCCGCAGAAATCTTCTATTTATCTTTAAACTTGCCTTTTGTCTTCAAACTTGAGATTTATCGTATCCTCGGGTTTGGTTTCGTTAATATCGCGAGATGGATTTTTATCGTGTTTTAGGACCTTTCGGGCCGTTTTACGATAAAATCCGTTTTACGACTTTATACGAGATCGTGTCCTGATCCGATGCCGTTTTTACGATATTCTCGACGTTTTTTATTAAAACGTGTTTTTATGATTTTAACGAAATCGTATAGTTTAGGCAATGTTCGGTGTTCTTTTTTAGCCGTTGCCGTTTTATACGATTTCCTCGAGTTCTTTCCGAGAAAACAAAGTTTTACAGTTTTTATCGTAAAACTCGAACGATAGGTCGGATCGAGATGAAACGGGAGACATTTTGAACATGGTTCGGAGCACGACCGTGTCAAAGGTCGTAAGCACTGAATCGGGGATTCGGGAGATCGTGGCTCGGGATGGTCGATGCGACGTACGGCGAACTGAGCCGGACCGGTCCGACTTGGCGGCCGGTGGACTGACCAGGAAGCTTCTAGTTCGCCCAACGGCGAACTAGCCGGGACGTGGCTAGTTCGCCCAACGGCGAACTAAGCCGGTCATGGCCTAGTTCGCCGTTGGGTGAACTAGCCGGGACGAGGCTAGTTCGCGTTTTACGGCGGTTTCGGTTTTTCGCGGTTTTGTAAAACGGTTCTTCGAGTTTTATAAAACGATTCTTCGAGTTTTATAAAACGATTCTCGAGTTTTATAAAACGATTCTCGAGTTTTATAAAACGATTCTTCGAGTTTCATAAAACGATTCTCGAGTTTTATAAAATGATTCTCGAGTTTTATAAAACGATTCTCGAGTTTTATAAAACGATTCTTCGAGTTTTATAAAACGATTCTCGAGTTTTATAAAACTATTCTCAAGTTTTATAAAACGATTCTCGAGTTTTATAAAACGATTCTTCGAGTTTTATAAAACGATTCTCGAGTTTTATAAAACGATTCTCGAGTTCTATAAAACGATTATTTGAGTTTTATAAAACGATTCTCGAGTTTTACAAAACGATTCTCGAGTTTTATAAAACGATTCTTGAGTTTTATAAAACGACTCTCGAGTTTTATAAAATGATTCTTCGAGTTTTATACTCGAATTTTATAAAATGATTCTCGAGTTTTATAAAACGATTCTTTGAGTTTTATAAAACGATTCTTCGAGTTTTATAAAATGATTCTCGATTTTTATAAAATGATTCTCGAGTTTTATAAAATGATTCTCGAGTTTTATAAAACGTTTCTCGAGTTTTATAGAACGATTTCTTTTATATTTCTACGGGGAGTTTTGGTCATTGATTCTGTCGTACCGATTTTGACCCCAACACAAGTTGTTGTAGGTCTCCATATAGATGCTTTTGCGACTGACATAGACTTATATGTGGGTTCACTGGAGTGGTACTCTCCTTCAGCAACAGCGACATCATCAACTGAAACCCAATCAAGTATCTGGCAACATATTTCTCTTTTGCTAACATTGCTTAACTCAGAAGAAGAAACATATTCCTGGTTTTGCTGCCAAGATTAACATAACCAGAACATAGAAACTTAAAACTATATAGATCTGGAAAGTTCGAATAACAATACAGCAATAGTAAGAATGTACCTTTTTACCGGCTAAGTCTTTAACCATATTTTGCAAATCTTCAATCTTGTTAATTAGTTCTATTTGAGTGGCTTGAAGTTTCTCTACATGAGAGTCTCTAGCTTGTAAGAATGCTAACTTGGTCGCAGTAACACCTCTGCCCATTCCCCTAACTCTTCATGATTTATCATTTCCTAGCACCTGACTAACATTATCTTCATTGATGTTATCTGCAGAACTTGAATCCATCTTAATGTCAGTTCTCTTTATCTTCTCCTGCAGACAAAACCCTCTTAATATGTAAAGTCATCTTTGTAAACAACAGAATCTGAAGAACTTGTAAGAGTTAAAATCTTTCTTACTATTGTTTCTGAAAATTCTTGACACACGGGTCTACCATCAGAATGAGAATGACCAGCTACCCAAACCTTAGTTCTAGTTACTTTCTTAGGATCAGAACTGTTTTTTTTTTCTACAAAATTTAAAACAATTCTAGTCAACAGTTGAAGTTATATGTAATGAAATCTGAATGTCAAATATACCATCTCATCTGCTAGGCAATTCATGCCTTTACGGCTTGTTGTGTGAGGAATTTGTCCTTTCCTGAGTTTCCTGTATTTGTCACTTTGTTCCTATGCAAAACATATACCAGTTCAGATAAATGCTTAAACTACTCTATTCCTAATTAAGCAAAAATATACATAACCTGGAAAGTTGTTGTACATCGGCCTTTCACCCAATTGTTCCAAGCTGTAGAAGGTTGGATGTTGCATGGCTTTATTTTCTGTAGTTGAGCCTTGTTTTTTGTAGCTCTAACTATGGAAGAGAGTCTATATTTAAAGGCCCTCCACAAACATCCCATTTGCTTAAAGACTGCATGTTTTGCCATTCTTCTGTCAAATTGAATTTACTCTGTAATACACAGTTGAAGTTAATACCCTGAATTTCCTCCCACAAAGAGTCCTTTGTTTTCTCCTCAAGATGCCTCCAGTCATCTAGCAGTACTGGCACATGCTCTCTGACCAGATGACCAAGGAAGGAGGATAGTGTCACTGATCTACGACCAATATGCTCTCTTATAGCATTTAACTCCACCTCTACCTTGTCCTCTATATGTTTTGCCACTTTGCACATTTTTGTTGGACCTCGTGTCTTCTTGACGTTCTCTGAATGTTGTGTCTGTGTCTCTGAGGGATTGTTGATGACATTTTTAGGAGGAGGAATGGAGTATTCTTCTTGAGTTTGAGATGGTGGCTGTGTCTCATCGTTGATATCTGCTTCCTCCGTCTATGATTGTTGGTCATATTCGTTATCTTGTACAAGATCTGCTGCGTGTTCCTCTTGTACATGTTCTGAGTGTTTCTCCACTTCTTCAGCTGAACAATTAGTTACACTCTTCTCTGTAACATTCACATCCTTTGCATTCTTCTTCAGTTTCTTTTGAGCTAAAGACACTGAGACTGTTACACTCACATGCTTCGCATTCTTCTTCTTTGTTACACTCACATGCTTCGCATTCTTCTTTGGTTTCTTTGGTTTCTTTTGAGCCAAAGACATTGTTTAAGGAAATTCTTCACCTCATCTGTAGACTTAGGTAGAACATTTTCTCCGGGAAGTATGTCTTGAACTATTGTGAGCAGCTGATCAAAATAACACTCAGACACCCCACTCTTGACCTTTATCCTATAAGGACCCATGATTGCAGCAACCTTTGTGTATTTCTGATACTTTGACAACAATGGAGTTTCTGCATCCTCTAACTTCTTTCTTATTGCAGCTTCTTCTGGACTTTCAGTTTCTTCAAATTTATCTCCGTTTTCTTGCTCTACTGCTCTATGGCCTTCCTTTGCCATAAAAGTTGTTCTAAACAACTCGTACACCTCATTTACAGACGAGTTGACATCAGTTAACTTATCTGCCCTTGTATCCCCATGTTTAGACCAAAATTTACTAATCTTGTACTTCTGATCCATCCCTCTAATCACCAGATGATCGAAAACTGTATCACTTGACTGATGGCAGACATTGCAGCAATCACGACAAGGGCAAAACATTTCAGCTGGATCACCTAAATGTCTTGATGCAGAAGACATAAACTCATAAGCTCCATTCTCATATTCAAGGTTATTCCTGTCCGGTTAGAACAAGTGAGAAGTTAACACTGAGAGTAACATACTAAAGAGATAAACACAAAAAGATTTATAAAACATAAAGCTGTGAAGTTTATACCTTGGTAACCAGACCCAAGATTTATCCATGTTACAACAGCTCCGTCCAGATGTGCATACAAGACACTAACTTAAATCAATTCAGAACAACAATTCAGAAGTATATTTTTAAAGAATCTAGTGTGGCTTATTGTACCTGTTAAGATATCTTCAACTTTGCTTAGAGTTACCTGCAGAAGACGGAAATGGTGTTAGAAGAAAATGAAATCTATCAAAGATTTGGCAACAAATATAAAAGAAACCCAGAAAATCACTTTACAAGTACCTTAAGCCGAAGATAAGGATACAGAATCTCACTGCAAAAGAGTATACACAATCTAATTAATTGAACATGAAATAACCTTATATCACTACTACGAAAGAGATAAACCAATTTTGAATCTGATAAGTGATAAAAGACGTGCTAACCTTCGACTGATTTGCAATCGAATTGAGGGGAAAACCCTAAAACGAGAATTGATTTCAATGAGAGGGGTTTTGTTTCTTACGAATCGGGAATGGGTGAGAGATACGATATATTGAAGAACCATAAAAGGGAGGTTCAGTGTCTCGAGAAAAATGGAGGCAAAGAGATACAATAATGGAGGCAAAAGAAGAACCCTAAAGTTAAGTTAAAAATGGACCAAATTTTTTCTAAGTCTCACGGGAATTACCGCGTATCTCAACCATAACACTTTAATTTTGTTTTGCTATAATACATAACAGTCGATACGATGAAATTTGGTTTCGAACCAATGAGACTTTAACATAGCGTTTAAAAATTAATAAACGCTATATTAAAAACACGGGTATGTCAACCATAGCATAATCGTAAAAAACGCTAATTCGTCTTCTATTAAAACACATTTTTCTTGTAGTGTTAAGCGTAGGAATAAGAGGAACTAGATTTATGCATTCTTGCCTTATTTGAAAATTTTTGCATCCAGTCTCCAACAGCTCTTTCTCTATCCCTTAATTGACAAGATCAGCACATATCAAGAACTGAGGAAGATCCCAAGGAAACTCTATTGTCCCCTAAAACCATCTAGGTTCAAGAAAAATCAAGTTTCTCACTTGGAGCTAAAATCGCAGAAAATGCTCCAACAGCTAGTTTTCGATTTCTTTCTTAGTTTTGATTTGTTTCCTATCTTTTCTTTTATGAACGTTTAGAATATTGTGTCTGAGCATTATATAAGCTCATAGTCGACCTTTTTAAATGCCACCTTTCAATCAATAAAATAGTATGCAAAACATTTTCTTTTCAAACAGTGTTCATATTCTTTAGTTTCGAAGTGAGATACACTAGAAGACTATAGAGCTCGTGGTTCATCGGTTCTTTGTCTGATTCAGGAGCCTTGAAACACATATTGAGAGACTCAATTAGCACCCATGGATTGAGATAGATTCAATCAACATCCATCCAAACAGTCTTCACTTCATTAAACCATTCCCTCTTATCTCTCAGTTTATGTTCTTGTTTTCGTTATTTATAATCTTATTGTTCTTCCTTTGTTTTATGGATAGTTTGTACTTTAAAGGACAGCAAGTCAGCCATCTTCACCATCTTCCTGTTCAATCTTAAACTCTCTTGATAAGATAGATCCATCGCCCATCTATCTCATCAACCCAGCGTCCATGCATGTATTTTTCATTAGTTATTGGAGATCAACAGACGCTGGGTTGATGAGATAAGATTTAGAATCTGCCCATCTACATGTTATCGAAAACCAAAATACAAAAATTTTGTCGGAATTCTATCAAAATTGTCAGACAGAATTCTGACGTATTTATATTTTAATTATTTAAGTTATCTATGTTTATATTTATTTAAACCTTACATTTATCTTAATTGTTTCATATAAGTATGTTTATCTTTATTTAAATAACTCCAATAACTTATAAAAAGAACTCCAATAACTTATAAAAAGACCTACAATAATAATTCGGTTCTCCCATATATATATATATATATACATACACACATATATATATATATATATATTATATATCTCCAATAACTAATGAAAAATACATGTATAATTAGGAAAATCTACTTAGAGTCTGTTAAAATTTTTGTATTTTGGTTTTCGATAACAGTTCAAAACTCGTTAGAATTCCAGCAGAGAATTCCGACAGAATCCCGACGATCATCATGTATTCGTCGTAATTTTATCGGTTATTTTTGATGTAAATGTAAAATTGGATACCAAAAATATCCAAATAACATATATTAATTGTGTAATAAGATATTAGTTCACAACCGTTAGAGTTTTTCAACCTTTATGTATATATATCAACGTATTCGTAAGATCTCTCATTAACACTTATATACTTAAAAAAACCTATTACGTCATTCTAATATTACAATATTGATTTTCTAATATCGAGTTCTGTAAACATTTTTTTAGTTAAACCTCTTATAAATCTTTTACATATTATCAACGATCTGTATTTGATCATTAGATTGATGTTTTGAAACCTCAAACGTGGATTCTTCGGAAATCCGTTGGATTCTACCAATGAAATTCCAACGACCGCTTTCTCGACCAATCAAAATACATGCATATCATATACTAGATTCGTCATAATTTGATCTTATATTTATGACGAATATAGCATATTATTTGCCTCTTAAATTGATCTTTCAACCTTTAATAAATATTCCGATAAAATTAAAGGGTTCGTTGGTAATCCATTGGAAATTTTCACTT
This sequence comes from Eruca vesicaria subsp. sativa, assembly GCA_932364175.1. Taxonomy (NCBI): domain Eukaryota; kingdom Viridiplantae; phylum Streptophyta; class Magnoliopsida; order Brassicales; family Brassicaceae; genus Eruca; species Eruca vesicaria. The sequence continues at coordinate 623,015 of CAKOAT010118487.1, read as the reverse complement.
ACCTGGAAAAAAGACCGCCAAATACATTTTATGAACGGCTTCAATTTATTACCGACGGAATTCCGACGAATCCTTTCTCGCCGATATTCTCTGATTCTCTCTCTCCAATATCGAGAATCCAACCCCATTGTCTTCCCCAATCTCCCAAATCTTTTCCACAACATGTAAGTCATCTAATCCCTCTTTTAAACTTGATATATTTTAGGTATTTAATGTAAATATTTACATTAGGATGGGCAGTTTTAGGAATTATATGTTAGATTTTTGTTTAGATTGTGGTTTATGTTGTTTTAGGAATTTTTATAAAGTTATTATATTTCATAAAATGTTTTATAGTTTTAGAACGTTTAAACTAATTTTTATATACATCAAAACGTATAATTAGTTTTTATATATAATTAAAACATCTAAATTTTATTATTTTAAAAAAAATATATATAATATTTTTACAAATTTTATATATAATAAAAAAATATTTTAGAAAATTTAACATATAAAAAACGTTTAAACTAATTTTATATTGATAAAAACGTTTTACTAGGTTCTTTATATAATAAAAACATTTAAAAAGTGTTTTTATTATATATATATATATACGTATATAAACGTTTTAAAATTTTTAACATATAATAACAACGCTTAACACATTTTATATATTGTTTAATATATTTTCATATATTATAAAACTTTCAACTGAAATTTTATATTTATAAACATTTTTAAAACGTTTTATATCTAATACGTTTTTATATATATAGACTATTAAAAATTTGTTGTATACAAATATTTTATTAACTATAAATGATTTACTTTTGTAAGAAAAAAAGGTTATATATATGATCATTAAAAAGTTAACAATTTTATAGATAATTATGACTTTTAAATTATTTTGTTTGTGTTATTTATATATAAAGAATTTTGACAAGATTTTGTTTAACAATTGTTATTTTCTTTGGTATGTCTGAGGATTTTAGTAGGTGACTATGCAGTTCAGCACCCTGGGACCAACTTATTTCATGGAGTAGTTCTTGTGCATTGGGATTGTCGGATGAGAAAAAATTAGTTTTGCGTGTTCCTCCTCGAGTTCCAGCTGTTCCACATGAGTCGGGTAGCATGCCGGTTGAACTATTGGTTCTACAACCCGGTCGAGAACATCTCTAGGTGCTCCATCCCCAATCACAAGGATACACTACGTGGTAAGTTTTTTTCTTTTTATTTTTAACATAAATTTTGTTTATTTTTCATTTCATTTGTAACAATAATCTTTGTTTTTTAAAGGTTCAATAAGTCGAACAATAGCATTAGCAGGAGCATTAGCAGGAGCATAAACCAGATGATGTATTCCATGCTCCGCAATGGATATCCGACCTATAGTGTGATTCCTGCCGATGACCGTGAGTTGGGATTCCGTCAGTTTACGGTAACTTTCCAAACTTTTTAATTTTTTTTTTTAATTTTCTATTATATATCTACTTATTACGTGTTTTTCAACAACAATTCAATTGGGAGTCTAGGCTCACGGAAAATTTCTGTCAAGCCTTCCACGGCTAGGCCATGGAATCTTATACGAAGCAAATCTATGAGTGGAAGCAGCTATGGATAAAGGCAAGAGACCAAAATATATTAACTCGAGAGTTTGGCGAGAGTTGCAGGTGCATTGGACGGACCAGGCAACTATAGATAACTAACTCAAAAACTCCACCAACCGCAAAAGCGATAGTGGCGGGACAGGTGTTTTTGTCCACAACCTCGTTGCTTGCATTATTGCTTCTAAGTAGTACAACTTGTATTTTTATATATTTTTAAAAATTATATATATATATATATATATTGATTAATTTTGGTTTTAGGTTGACGTAAATGAAGGTAATCCCGTTGATCATCCCGATGTCATGAAGGACGTACATCAACAAGAAGATGGACGGAATTCAGGATCCCGTTATGAGAGAGGTCATAGAGTTGGTGGAATCCCAAAAGAAGCATTTTTAGATTCTCGGTCTATCTCTAATGATGATTCATCGGCAGCTTCCACCAACTTATCTCGACTTCAATTAAACCAAATAGTGGAACAGGTAATCTTTATATTTTTTATTTCATTACTATTTTGATTTTATTATTAATATTTTGTTCACTTTATTTTTTTTATAGCGGTTCCAAAGAGGAAAGGTCATTTGGTGGGTTTGTCAGAATAGATTTTTGATGGCCATTTTGGTCGGAGTTCTTTAGGAATGACTTCTTCTCGACGACATATATCGTCGGTTATCTGTCAAGAAATGTTGTTAGAGTCCCTTAGAATTTCATCAGAATTTCTAACAGATTTTCGATGAGATTTACCATCGGAATCCACATGTGTTTCTTGTAGAGTTTGTGTGGATATGTTTTTTATATAAGTCTTTTCATATAAGTGCATATAAATTAATAACACCTTCAATTTTGTATATTTTTATTTTCATTAACTATCTATTTAATTAAACTTCCATCAATAAAAATAGCTTCCAATATATAAACTCATATCGTATAAAAGTTTAATAAATTCCACTTCAAAAAATTGAAAACGTCATATTTTTCTTCTTAAAATGTCTAAAACATCACTTTATTTTAAAACAGAGAGAGTATTAGTTAGCTCCCAGTTTTGTAATCTCAACTATAAAAAAAATAAAACTGAACTAAAACCAACCTTAACTTAACTATTTCCACACAAAATATCCGAAAACTGAAAAACAGGACTGTGATAGTCTTTAATTTGATCGTATTGTCTCTCAAATGGTCCTACAACATGTTCAACTAGGGAATGTGCTTCACGATATTCGTCATTGGATGTCCCTGTTTTCGGATTGTTCATTGGGCATGTAAACCGAGAAAGAAATGTGACGGCTGAAGCTTTGTCAAAGCATATACTGGATGAACCTCAAGATGCGATTAATTTCGAAGTTCCACCACTGTGGTTACTTGATTATTTGGATTGGCCTCATACAGTTTAAATCTCAATGAAATATTGTTACAAAAAAAAAAAAAAAGAATATCTGAAAACCAAAAAACCGGACTGGGTCGAACTGGACCGTACTGAATCAGACCGAACCGGACAGCATCAAATACGCATGCCTAGTCTTTGTTGGTGGTGGAATACTCCCCTTTACAAGGCCCATTGAATAATGGACCCTGCCCATACGAGCTCCGGTCCAGCGAGGTAGCATTTCGCTGGTTAACGACTAATCAGGTTTAACTCGGATAACCTCGCGATTATCCGAGTTAACGACGTTCAGGAGGGACACTTACCCTGACGGGCCAGCTAGGGCCCATTCGGTGAAAGCCCTTCACGCAAGTGACCAGCTCGTTAGGTCAAGATGAAGAACATTATAAAAGGAGGAGAAAGGGCAACAAGGAAGGGATCCAAAACCACTGTTACTCCTAAGGCGGCTAGAATTAGGGTTTTCACTCTTATACTTTCTTTCCGACTTGTACGACACGGCTGAGCTCTTCGAGAGACTCCGCCTCGCCTCTCCTTTCCTCATTTGTAATCAAACTCTTTCATTAATAAAACCACTCTTCGACTCTAAATAGTAAACAACGCCTTTGAAATAACCCACAGACGAGTTGAGTTACTCATTCACTGAAAAGACAGAACTCGGTTTGAACATTTTGCGCCCACCGTGGGGCAAAACAAAGTAGCGTCAACAAAAGTATGAGTCCAAGTAACGATTCAACCTCCGGCGACAAGGAAGATGCTATAGCACCGACCTCAGACGCCGCCATACCACTCGCTCCGACCTACGTCGACTCCGTCATGGAGCGCCTTGCTTGTCAAGACGAAGCCCAATAGACGACAAACAAACACCTCGCGGCTATCGCCGCCGTACTCGCAAACCCAGACGGTGCTGGAGGACATCTTTCCACAGCCCGACAATTTCTTTTCAACACAAAACCTACCCCTACTCCGGCTAACCAGCCCATAACGCCGACCGGACCCCCGGATGACTCCATACAACCGGGAAACGTCCCAGATCTGCAAACTATCCAGGACATCGCCGCTCTTAAGCAATCCTCGATATCAACTCAAAGATTCACGGAGTCACGAACTCTGCTCCGCTCATCGAAAGTGTCCTCACAAACACCCTCCAGACTCCGTTCACTAGCAAGATAACCAGCGTAAGACTCCGCAAGATGGACAAGATCCGCTTGCCGACTTACGACGGTCTCTCGGATCCAACCGCCCACATCACGTCCTTCAACATCGTGATGCAGCGACAGAAATTCTCCGACGAAGAACGAGACGCTGGCTACTGCCAACTCTTCATCGAGATTCTAACCGGCGTAGCCCTCACGTGATTTACAGGCCTCCCAGAAAACTCTGTTGACATTTTTCACGAGCTATTGTTTGTGTTCTTAAAGAACTACATAATGTTCACGCGTGAGGAAGCTACCGCGTCCGACCTCTGGAACCTCTCCCAAGCACAAGGACAAAGTCTTCGCAGCTTCGTGGAAAAATTCAAAGGGATTGTGTCCAAAGTCAAAGTCCCGGATAGCATTGCTGTCGACGCTCTCATGAACACATTGTACGTGCACTCCAAGTTCCGAGACGACCTCTATCGTCACCCAACCAAATCCCTCTCTGATGCCATTGCTCGATCTAACAACTTCATCCGTATGGAAGAAGACACCAAGGCAATCATCAGCAAGCAGAACGCAACGAAGCAAGCGTCGTTTAAGAGTAACGACACCCGTCCGGAGCCACGATAGTACGCCCCAAGCGATAAAGCGAACCCCAAGAAAAGCTTCGTTTACATGGTTGACGAAGACAACCTCCCGGGTTCGACGGTCGTAGTACGAGCAAAGGGATGGAACCACTGGGACAGGACGGATGACGAGCAAAAGGCATCAGGCGCATCCGAAGCATCAGGGTCAAAACCTGACGAGCCGGAGAAGTACTGCTCCTATCACAAAAGACAAATTTGAAATCAAACCACCCAAGACCAAACCGAAGGAGAAAAACTGGAGCAAAAACAAAGACAAGAAGGGTCGAAAGTCTCAAGCCAAGGCTCCACGAGCCGGGCAAAAGAAGGATGCCGAGGAAACCGCTCCCAGAGCACAAGAGAAAGAATACTCGTTTACCGACGAGGAGCAGCCAAGAAACCGACGAAGAGTCGAAGTTATCCTCGTGCGCCCAAGCTCAACGATGTATCCCAAGCCCGAACTTGTCCAAAAATATCTGCGTGCATACATCAATAAGCGACCCATGGAACGGGACAGCTGGAGCTCGGCTGATTTGTGGCATAGATTAAAGCGAAGGAACGTCACAACTGAGACGACATCATCCGAGTCCGTTAGCCCCGAAGACGAGGCCACAATTCCGGACACACCCAGCTTGTCTGCTCTCGGAACTGATTTGAGAGACCACCTAAACTCGAAGGTCACCGACCTCCGCTTCAAACTTCGCAAACCGANGACAGCTGGAGCTCGGCTGATTTGTGGCATAGATTAAAGCGAAGGAACGTCACAACTGAGACGACATCATCCGAGTCCGTTAGCCCCGAAGACGAGGCCACAATTCCGGACACACCCAGCTTGTCTGCTCTCGGAACTGATTTGAGAGACCACCTAAACTCGAAGGTCACCGACCTCCGCTTCAAACTTCGCAAACCGAAAATCCAGGATCTGCGACAGCAGCTCAATGCGAACAAAAGAAACCTTCCTGGGAAACAGCTAACGACAGTTGCACGTTCCCCTTACGACCTGCGTTCCCAATTTGAGGGTAAACGAGCTAACGTTGTCATGGGAGGCTCACCCCCATGCGGCGACTCGGTTTGATCCATGAAAGCTCATCAGTGTCAGGCAAAGATATCACAGAAATGGCCATCCGTACCAAAGAATGACCTCCCGATTATGTTCTCTGCAGAGGACGCACTCGGAGTCCATATGCCGCATAATGATCCCCTCCTCGTCGAGTTGGGCATTGGAGACTGTGAAGTGACCAAGGTACTGATCGACACTGGCAGTTCGGTCGATCTCATCTTCCACAAAACCCTCGAGAATATGCGAGCCGACCTGTGATATGCTCAAATTAACCTTCAAGCTACTCTCTCAAATAAGATGTTCAATGTAGTACTTGAGGATCGAATCCACAGAGACCAAATCTTACACTTTATTTCTATGGGATCAATATTAAGCTAAAACAATATGGTTTTTAAATTAAGAAAATAAAACAAGCAAGTAAAAGAGAATGATTTGGGTTGGGTTTTCAGATGATAAAAGAGCTAAGTCTAAGGTGAATGATCGGAAATCAATGAGCATGAGCCAAACATCTATTCAAGGAACAAATCACAGCAAGTCTTAAACTCGAACAACAAGACAAGATTGATCCACTCTCGTGGCATCCATCCTTTTATCATGCATTCCTAATATTTAAACTGTCGTTTGAATCAGAGAAAGATGATAAACATTAAGACCAGATTCGATAAGTTCACAATTTTCCCTGACATCTACTTTCGCTGGTTAGGGACAAATTGCCCATTCATGTTATTTCTAGCAACCTAAAACACTTTTGGTGAATAAATTAAACCTATAATCAGGCACTAAATAGCTAGTTTAATGCAGGCAGTAAGTTCAACAATGAATGGAGACAATCAAAACATAAATCCTTATTTGTGTTAAGCTCATAAATCTATGATCTCCTAGCACCCTAGACTAAGCAAATAAACTACTCAGCCATGAACAGAGAAAACACAGAGATTATAGATGAAGACAACATGTCTGAATCAATAAATAATAAGAAATAGGGTTTAGAAATCTTCTCCAAAGGTTGTAGAGATCCTTCTCCCTCAAGGATACAAAGTATTGAAATCACAGAACTCCAAAACCTCAAATCTGATTTCTTGTGTAAAAGGTAGCGTTCAAAATAATAGAAAAGAAGAAAAGAAGATATATGGAGGCCGCTGGCGGCTGGGGGAGAAAAATAGGAGAATTAGGGCAAATATGTTGTAATTTCCTTAAAAATCTCGCGCCGCAGGAACATGCACTCGGGTTGCTCCGCTCGCTCGGGAACAGTCCAGCAAACTGTTCTTCGTGAAAATCATCAAATTGCAATCTTTTTCTCCAACTGGATAATCTTCCATCCAAAGCAACTCCATACCTGTAATGACTTGAAAAAGACTAAAAATACTCGATAAACACTTAAAAACACTTTAGAAAATATTGTTTGATTATGCTTAAAACACCATATATTAACCTGCACCTCATGAAGCCATCTAACCATTCCCTGGCCGGATTTAACGGAGTCTCGAAAGAAATGATTGGCACCATCAGACTCCCAGTCTATGCTGGCGGGGTTACCCGCATGGTCAAGTTCTCCGTCATCGCGACCGATGCACCCTACCACGTTATATTTGGCACGCCGTGGCTCCACTCGATGAAATCCATTTCCTCTACTTACCATCAATGTGTCAAGTTTCCCGGAAACTACGGACGGATCAAGACATTACGAGGCGACCAACAGGCTGCGCACGATCTCCTGGTCGCTAACGTTAAGCCCCAGCAGTCGACCCCCGGGGTCAACGCCGTTGCGAAGCCTATCCATAAGATATACCCTCAGAAGGACGAAGTCCTCGAGGTGCAAATCGACGACGAAGATCCCAGCAAGGTCGTACGAATAGGAGCATACATCTTAGACGAGATGCAGCAAATAATCCTTGCCTTCCTCAAAGAAAATGTGTCAACATTCGCGTGGAACACCTCGGATATGAAATGAATCGATCCGAAAATTACCTCTCACGACCTCAACGTCGATCCCACTTTCAACCTCATCCGACAAAAACGTCGAAAGCTCGGCCCCGAACGATCGAAGGCCGTCAATGAAGAAGTCGAGCGACTGCTCGCGGCCGGATCGATCACGGAGGTAAGATATCCCGAGTGGTTAGCGAATCCAGTTGTGGTCAAGAAAAAGAACGGGTAGTGGCGCGTCTGTGTCGACTTCATCGATCGTCTGGTCGAGTCAACAGCATGTAACGAGCTCCTCACCTTCATGGACGCCTTCTCCGAGTACAACCAAATCCCGATGCATCCGGACGACCAAGAGAAGACCGCGTTCATAACCGATTGGGGAACGTACTGTTACAAGGTCATGCCATTCGGGTTGAAGAATGTCGGAGCGACCTACCAGCGTCTGGTAAACAAGATGTTCGCCAATAAACTCGGCAAGACGATGGAGATATACATAGACGACATGCTGGTCAAGTCGTTCCGTGCTGCCGATCATCCGCTCACTTAGCGAATGTTTTAAAACCTTGAACGAGAATGGAATTAAGCTAAACCCCACGAAGTGTACCTTCGGTGTCACTTCAGGGGAATTCCTCGGCTACATCGTTACGCAGCGATGAATTGAAGCAAATTTCTGCAATTCTCGATCTCCCGAGCCCAAAGAACAGTCGGGAAGTCCAGCGGTTGATGGGGCGAATCGCCGCCCTCAACCACTTTATCTCGCGATCTACCGACAAGTGCCTCCCATTTTACGAGATGTTGTGCGGTAACAAGCGGTTCACTTGGGACGAGAAATGTGAAGAAGTCTTCAGTCAGCTTAAGACCTACCTTACCACCCTGCCGGTTTTAGCTAAGCCTGATCCCGGGGACACGCTCTACCTCTACATCGCCGTTTCAGTAATCGCAGTCAGCAGTGTGCTCGTCAGGGATGACCGAGGCGAGCAAAAACCAATCTTTTACACCAGCAAGCGTATGACGGATCCAGAGACGCTTTACCCGACGCTCGAGAAGATGGCCCTGGCAGTCATCACAGCAGCAAGGAAACTGCGACCGTACTTCCAGTCGCATACGATCGAAGTGCTGACAGATCAGCCCCTCCGCACCATCATGCAAAACACCAGTCAATCGGGACGTCTGTTCAAATGGGCGATTGAACTCAGCGAGCACGATATCTTTTTACGGAATCAAACAGCGCTCAAGTCGCAAGTCTTAGCCGACTTCATGGTCGAGTTACAGCCGGAGCTCGCACAAGACCTAGTCTCGCCGAACTCCAACTGGATTATGCACGTCGATGGTTCGTCCACAAACCAAGGGTCCGGAGCAGGAGTCCAACTGCAGTCTCCAACCGGTGAATTGATCAGACAGTCGTTCCGACTGGGCTTCGCCGCCTCTAACAATGAGGCCGAGTACGAATCTCCCATTGCCGGGTTACGATTAGCAAAAGCTGTCAAAGCAAAACGCCTAAGTGCTTACTGTGACTCTCAGCTCGTTACGAGCCAATTCAGTAAATATTGTGACACCCGAAACGAAATAATGGACGCATACCTGAAGGTAGTCCAAGTTCTTGTCAAAGGATTCGAGTTCTTCGAACTCGTGAAAGTCCCACGTGGAGAAAACGTCTGTGCAGACGCCCTTGCGGCTCTAGGGAGAAAACTTAGAGACCAAGTCCAAAGAACAATCCCGATCCATCAGATCGACAGACGGAGTATCGATACAAGCGTCGAAGAACCGCAAGCCGAGGCGACGCACGTCCTTGCAATCGCGCAATCCAGCGAAACAGAGCCAGGCTGGAGAACTGAGCTAAAAGACTTCCTAACACACGGTAAACTCCCCGAGGAGAAGTGGAAGGCTTGACGACTCAAGGCGCGAAGCTCAAATTACGTTGTCACCGACGGAGCACTACACAGATGGACGGCGAAGAAGATCCTCCTCCGATGCATCCATGTCCAGGAAACATATCTTGTTATGGCCGAGACGCATGAAGGAGTCGGTGGCAACCATTCAGGCGGACGAGCTCTAGCTCTGAAAGTGAAGAGTTTAGGTTTTTACTGGCCAACCATGATCACCGACTGCGAGGCGTTCGCACGGCAGTGCGATAAATGTCAAAGACACGCCTCGACGATCCACTGCCCGGCCGAGGAATTACGAACAATGACCGCCCCATACCCATTCATGCGATGGGCGATGGATATTATCGGGCATATGCCTCAGTCACGACAGAAGCGATATATCTTGGTACTTATAGATTACTTCACGAAATGGATCGAAGTTGAGGCTTACGCGTTGATAACCGAGAAAGAAGTCCAGAAATTCATCTGGAAGAACAGCATTTGCCGCCACGGACTCCCCTACGAGACTGTTACGGATAACGGCTCTCAGTTCATTGCGCAGAACTTTCGCGAATTCTGCAACAAGTGGAGAATCCATCTGAACGTGTCCACTCCTTGCTACCCGCAAAGTAACGGTCAAGCCGAGTCCTCGAACAAGACAATCATCGATGGAATCAAGAAGAGGCTTGACTTGAAGAAGGGATTATGGGCACACGAACTGGACGGAGTCCTTTGGTCGCATCGGACGAGTCTCATTCTCTCTCGCTTAGGGTGTCGAAGCTATGGCCCCAGCCAAGGTGAACGTCACCAGCCTGCACCGGTCAAGGATGCCGGAACACATAGAGCTTAACAGCAAGATGCTGCTCCACGCTCTCGGCGCCATCGAGGAGAGGCGTGACCAAGCCTTACTTCGTATCCTCAACTATCAACACCGGATTGAAAACTACTACAACAAAAAGGTTCAATCCCGACCATTGGAAATGGGTGACTTAGTCTTACGCAAAGTCTTCGACAACACGANTCAAGGATGCCGGAACACATAGAGCTTAACAGCAAGATGCTGCTCCACGCTCTCGGCGCCATCGAGGAGAGGCGTGACCAAGCCTTACTTCGTATCCTCAACTATCAACACCGGATTGAAAACTACTACAACAAAAAGGTTCAATCCCGACCATTGGAAATGGGTGACTTAGTCTTACGCAAAGTCTTCGACAACACGACGGAACCAAACGCAGGCAAGCTCGGCACCAATTGGGAAGGCCCATACAAGATCATCAAAGTGGTTAAGCCTGGGGTCTATCACTTGGAAACTTCAACAGGCGAACCAGTGCCGCACGCCTGGAACTCGATGCATCTCAAGCGTTACTATACCACATAGGAAAGGTCTCACTTCCTTTCACGCTAAAAATAAAAAAAAAATAAAATAATAAAAACACTAGCTAGTGACTCCCGATCACTCTAGCTCTCCGAGTAGACCCCCTTTACGGTCGTCTACTCGACAAACTGAACTACGCATTGTTTGATCCTCTTATGACGTACGTAGGAAACCTTAACCGGTCCAGCTATAACCCCAAAAAACAACACCATCACGATGCCTGCACCCCAGCTTTCTGATACAAGTAGGAACCGCGGATCGTGCACCTGCACTAGCACGAATTCATCAAATACGCCCTGATCATGCATATTCAACGAGCCCCGCCAGTCGCGGTCGGCACCGACTAACTAACGAAGAGACGACCGAGTTTGGTTTCGCGATGATTCCTAGAGTAGGGATCGGCCGACCTAAACTCTGCGGAGTTACTTCGCGATAATTCAAAACCTTTGTCGGCCTAACTAAAGATATAACCTTTGACATTTCTGAATAGTCGAGGTCACGCCTAACCGACGAGCAATGATTAAATAGGGTAAACAAGCTAAACTCAGATAGTTACTCTACTGTCCCGAACAATGGCTCGAATAAGAGTTTGAATTTAGAACAAGGTTCACTTTGGAAATCGACGAACTCCGATGAATCGTTTAAATAAATAAAAAAAATCGATGAGACGAGCACTTGTCCTATTAAAAACTCTGAATTCGATAAAAATACGCCTAAGGCAAATTTCAGTGAAACAAAGACTTCATTAAAAATAAAACCTCCGAGGTGAATAACAAAACAAGTCTAAGTTTTCCACGGAGTAAACACAAAGAAAAAAGAACTTATTACATCTACAACTACTTCTGAGCTGTCGCGGAATCGTCGCCATCGTCGCGAGCATCAGTCTCCCTAGCCCGAGAAGTGTTCATCGACGAGGATGAACGATCCGCGACCTGCCGACTCGTGCCCTGATCTTCATCCAGCTCAGTCGGATTAGCCCTCGCCTTCTCGCCTTGTCACTATCAAGCGATTTGCCTTTACCATCCCCAGAACCGTCAAGACCCGACACGTCGACCTCTTCGGAAGAGTCGGAGACTTGCCAGACGCGACCCGAGTGGACAGAAGAGCGAAGCTGAGCAGCGATCACAGGAACCGTTTCATTCACGTTCGGTCCGTTTGGATCGAATGCATCGACCGAATTCCTGTCATAACCGGCCATCATGTAGTTGAGTATCGTCTCATCGACGTACTTAGAGGCGAGCACCAGCGGCGAGAGGAAATAAGCATCTTGATAGGGTGACCCGGGGTACAACCTTTCGGCCTCCACCTTACGGGTCCTTTCCTCTTCCAGGAACTCATCTAATTTTGCCTGCGGAATAGCCTCCCCGTCCCTTTTGAGCAATTCCAGGGATTTCTGAGTTCCAAAAGCTTGACTCCAGAGGCCTCTCGCCTCATCATACGCGTCCAATTTCGCGTCACGAACTTTGAACCGCTCAAAGTGAGCGTTCGCCTTCTTGGCAATTTTTGTCTGAGTCCTCGCTCGTTCTCGGGTGAACTCGAGAACTCGACTTCTCCTCAGATCAGAAGCTTTGTAATCCGCGTCCTTGATGATCTTGGCCATCTTCAACTCGATTCTAGCCTTCTCTTTCTCGAGTTCGGCGGATGCGGCTTTGACGACTTCCAGCTCCTTTGAAACCTCTTCGAGTTCCTTCGCCTTGGCGTCAGCTCGGAGAGTAGCTTCAACTCTTATGGCCTCCGAGTCTGCGAGCGAGGCCTCCAAAGCCACTATACTTTTCCGCTCAGTGTCGATCTTCTCTTGAGCCTCTCCAAGACTGACGTACGTTGCCCTGAGCTCGGCATCATATTTCCCAACCAAAGCGTTTATACCATCATCCGCCTGCGAGCAAGCATTTTCGACGTAAGTATCGCAAGACAAAACATTAACCCCAATAAAAAAAAAGAGATAACTTACCGCTTCCTTGAGTCGAGCCACGTTAAGATAGGCTTCCTTGAAGACCAGTTGATCGGATGTCGGAAATATCATGGGATCGGGAACATGACTCTTATCAGCCAAAGAACCGATTCTCACATCGGGGTCAACCGTCCCCGGCGTTGTCTTCTTCTTCTTTTTGCTTGTCTTCTTCCCTTACTTCTTCGGATCATCGGGGAGAGACGTGCCCTGCTCGGGCAGAGGGTCCTCGTCCGTCGGACCCAGTACGGCGAGCTCCCGACCTTCACCAACATCTTCTTTAGAAGGGCGACCAGCATCCGTGTCGTCGCAAGCACTCGGAGCGTCTTTAGGCGCGGATCCATCCTTGGACGACTTGGACATCTTCTTTCTCCTTTTTTTCTTAGACGGAGAATCCGCGGGAGGATTGTCGTTAACTACAGCAAGTCCAGCGACCTGACCTTCTACTTCTTCAACCCGCGGCCTCTTGAGACCCCCGGTTGACGGATCTGAGGCATCCGCTAAGTCGCTCCCCACAGGAGTAGGAATTGGGTCGCTGGCTGGCGTTCCCCCTCCTAGATCGAAGTTGTTGATTATCCCCCATCAACGCGCTACCTTGGGAAGACCCGCCTCACCTTGCCTCAATGTCCTTGAAAAGATCCAGAAGTTCTTTCATCGCGAATGCCTGCTTGATAACTCGCTGCTCTTCCTTGGAAAAAAGATTTGTCCTTTTCTTCCCGGGTTTGGCCTCGTACCGAAACTCCTTCTCCCAGTCACCTGCACAAGCGACAACTTAAGCAAGGATGCAGCACAAGAGACAAAGGAGGGTTCAAGTAAGTCATCCAACCCCATTGTCTTCCCCAATCTCCCAAATCTTTTCCACAACATGTAAGTCATCTAATCCCTCTTTTAAACTTGATATATTTTAGGTATTTAATGTAAATATTTACATTAGGATGGGCAGTTTTAGGAATTATATGTTAGATTTTTGTTTAGATTGTGGTTTATGTTGTTTTAGGAATTTTTATAAAGTTATTATATTTCATAAAATGTTTTATAGTTTTAGAACGTTTAAACTAATTTTTATATACATCAAAACGTATAATTAGTTTTTATATATAATTAAAACATCTAAATTTTATTATTTTTAAAAAAATATATATAATATTTTTAAAATTTTATATATAATAAAAAAATATTTTAGAAAATTTAACATATAAAAAACGTTTAAACTAATTTTATATTGATAAAAACGTTTTACTAGGTTCTTTATATAATAAAAACATTTAAAAAGTGTTTTTATTATATATATATATATATATACGTATATAAACGTTTTAAAATTTTTAACATATAATAACAACGCTTAACACATTTTATATATTGTTTAATATATTTTCATATATTATAAAACTTTCAACTGAAATTTTATATTTATAAACATTTTTAAAACGTTTTATATCTAATACGTTTTTATATATATAGACTATTAAAAATTTGTTGTATACAAATATTTTATTAACTATAAATGATTTACTTTTGTAAGAAAAAAAGGTTATATATATGATCATTAAAAAGTTAACAATTTTATAGATAATTATGACTTTTAAATTATTTTGTTTGTGTTATTTATATATAAAGAATTTTGACAAGATTTTGTTTAACAATTGTTATTTTCTTTGGTATGTCTGAGGATTTTAGTAGGTGACTATGCAGTTCAGCACCCTGGGACCAACTTATTTCATGGAGTAGTTCTTGTGCATTGGGATTGTCGCATGAGAAAAAATTAGTTTTGCGTGTTCCTCCTCGAGTTCCAGCTGTTCCACATGAGTCGGGTAGCATGCCGGTTGAACTATTGGTTCTACAACCCGGTCGAGAACATCTCTAGGTGCTCCATCCCCAATCACAAGGATACACTACGTGGTAAGTTTTTTTCTTTTTATTTTTAACATAAATTTTGTTTATTTTTCATTTCATTTGTAACAATAATCTTTGTTTTTTAAAGGTTCAATAAGTCGAACAATAGCATTAGCAGGAGCATAAACCAGATGATGTATTCCATGCTCCGCAATGGATATCCGACCTATAGTGTGATTCCTGCCGATGACCGTGAGTTGGGATTCCGTCAGTTTACGGTAACTTTCCAAACTTTTTAATTTTTTTTTTAATTTTCTATTATATATCTACTTATTACGTGTTTTTCAACAACAATTCAATTGGGAGTCTAGGCTCACGGAAAATTTCTGTCAAGCCTTCCACGGCTAGGCCATGGAATCTTATACGAAGCAAATCTATGAGTGGAAGCAGCTATGGATAAAGGCAAGAGACCAAAATATATTAACTCGAGAGTTTGGCGAGAGTTGCAGGTGCATTGGACGGACCAGGCAACTATAGATAACTAACTCAAAAACTCCACCAACCGCAAAAGCGATAGTGGCGGGACAGGTGTTTTTGTCCACAACCTCGTTGCTTGCATTATTGCTTCTAAGTAGTACAACTTGTATTTTTATATATTTTTAAAAATTATATATATATATATATATATATATATATATTGATTAATTTTGGTTTTAGGTTGACGTAAATGAAGGTAATCCCGTTAATCATCATGATGTCATGAAGGACGTACATCAACAAGAAGATGGACGGAATTCAGGATCCCGTTATGAGAGAGGTCATAGAGTTGGTGGAATCCCAAAAGAAGCATTTTTAGATTCTCGGTCTATCTCTAATGATGATTCATCGGCAGCTTCCACCAACTTATCTCGACTTCAATTAAACCAAATAGTGGAACAGGTAATCTTTATATTTTTTATTTCATTACTATTTTGATTTTATTATTAATATTTTGTTCACTTTATTTTTTTTATAGCGGTTCCAAAGAGGAAAGGTCATTTGGTGGGTTTGTCAGAATAGATTTTTGATGGCCATTTTGGTCGGAGTTCTTTAGGAATGACTTCTTCTCGACGACATATATCGTCGGTTATCTGTCAAGAAATGTTGTTAGAGTCCCTTAGAATTTCATCAGAATTTCTAACAGATTTTCGATGAGATTTACCATCGGAATCCACATGTGTTTCTTGTAGAGTTTGTGTGGATATGTTTTTTATATAAGTCTTTTCATATAAGTGCATATAAATTAATAACACCTTCAATTTTGTATATTTTTATTTTCATTAACTATCTATTTAATTAAACTTCCATCAATAAAAATAGCTTCCAATATATAAACTCATATCGTATAAAAGTTTAATAAATTCCACTTCAAAAAATTGAAAACGTCATATTTTTCTTCTTAAAATGTCTAAAACATCACTTTATTTTAAAACAGAGAGAGTATTAGTTAGCTCCCAGTTTTGTAATCTCAACTATAAAAAAAAAAAAACTGAACTAAAACCAACCTTAACTTAACTATTTCCACACAAAATATCCGAAAACTGAAAAACAGGACTGTGATAGTCTTTAATTTGATCGTATTGTCTCTCAAATGGTCCTACAACATGTTCAACTAGGGAATGTGCTTCACGATATTCGTCATTGGATGTCCCTGTTTTCGGATTGTTCATTGGGCATGTAAACCGAGAAAGAAATGTGACGGCTGAAGCTTTGTCAAAGCATATACTGGATGAACCTCAAGATGCGATTAATTTCGAAGTTCCACCACTGTGGTTACTTGATTATTTGGATTGGCCTCATACAGTTTAAATCTCAATGAAATATTGTTACAAAAAAAAAAAAAAGAATATCTGAAAACCAAAAAACCGGACTGGGTCGAACTGGACCGTACTGAATCAGACCGAACCGGACAGCATCAAATACGCATGCCTAGTCTTTGTTGGTGGTGGAATACTCCCCTTTACAAGGCCCATTGAATAATGGACCCTGCCCATACGAGCTCCGGTCCAGCGAGGTAGCATTTCGCTGGTTAACGACTAATCAGGTTTAACTCGGATAACCTCGCGATTATCCGAGTTAACGACGTTCAGGAGGGACACTTACCCTGACGGGCCAGCTAGGGCCCATTCGGTGAAAGCCCTTCACGCAAGTGACCAGCTCGTTAGGTCAAGATGAAGAACATTATAAAAGGAGGAGAAAGGGCAACAAGGAAGGGATCCAAAACCACTGTTACTCCTAAGGCGGCTAGAATTAGGGTTTTCACTCTTATACTTTCTTTCCGACTTGTACGACACGGCTGAGCTCTTCGAGAGACTCCGCCTCGCCTCTCCTTTCCTCATTTGTAATCAAACTCTTTCATTAATAAAACCACTCTTCGACTCTAAATAGTAAACAACGCCTTTGAAATAACCCACAGACGAGTTGAGTTACTCATTCACTGAAAAGACAGAACTCGGTTTGAACATTTTGCGCCCACCGTGGGGCAAAACAAAGTAGCGTCAACAAAAGTATGAGTCCAAGTAACGATTCAACCTCCGGCGACAAGGAAGATGCTATAGCACCGACCTCAGACGCCGCCATACCACTCGCTCCGACCTTCGTCGACTCCGTCATGGAGCGCCTTGCTTGTCAAGACGAAGCCCAATAGACGACAAACAAACACCTCGCGGCTATCGCCGCCGTACTCGCAAACCCAGACGGTGCTGGAGGACATCTTTCCACAGCCCGACAATTTCTTTTCAACACAAAACCTACCCCTACTCCGGCTAACCAGCCCATAACGCCGACCGGACCCCCGGATGACTCCATACAACCGGGAAACGTCCCAGATCTGCAAACTATCCAGGACATCGCCGCTCTTAAGCAATCCTCGATATCAACTCAAAGATTCACGGAGTCACGAACTCTGCACCGCTCATCGAAAGTGTCCTCACAAACACCCTCCAGACTCCGTTCACTAGCAAGATAACCAGCGTAAGACTCCGCAAGATGGACAAGATCCGCTTGCCGACTTACGACGGTCTCTCGGATCCAACCGCCCACATCACGTCCTTCAACATCGTGATGCAGCGACAGAAATTCTCCGACGAAGAACGAGACGCTGGCTACTGCCAACTCTTCATCGAGATTCTAACCGGCGTAGCCCTCACGTGATTTACAGGCCTCCCAGAAAACTCTGTTGACATTTTTCACGAGCTATTGTTTGTGTTCTTAAAGAACTACATAATGTTCACGCGTGAGGAAGCTACCGCGTCCGACCTCTGGAACCTCTCCCAACCACAAGGACAAAGTCTTCGCAGCTTCGTGGAAAAATTCAAAGGGATTGTGTCCAAAGTCAAAGTCCCGGATAGCATTGCTGTCGACGCTCTCATGAACACATTGTACGTGCACTCCAAGTTCCGAGACGACCTCTATCGTCACCCAACCAAATCCCTCTCTGATGCCATTGCTCGATCTAACAACTTCATCCGTATGGAAGAAGACACCAAGGCAATCATCAGCAAGCAGAACGCAACGAAGCAAGCGTCGTTTAAGAGTAACGACACCCGTCCGGAGCCACGATAGTACGCCCCAAGCGATAAAGCGAACCCCAAGAAAAGCTTCGTTTACATGGTTGACGAAGACAACCTCCCGGGTTCGACGGTCGTAGTACGAGCAAAGGGACGAAACCACTGGGACAGGACGGATGACGAGCAAAAGGCATCAGGCGCATCCGAAGCATCAGGGTCAAAACCTGACGAGCCGGAGAAGTACTGCTCCTATCACAAAAGACAAATTTGAAATCAAACCACCCAAGACCAAACCGAAGGAGAACAACTGGAGCAAAAACAAAGACAAGAAGGGTCGAAAGTCTCAAGCCAAGGCTCCACGAGCCGGGCAAAAGAAGGATGCCGAGGAAACCGCTCCCAGAGCACAAGAGAAAGAATACTCGTTTACCGACGAGGAGCAGCCAAGAAACCGACGAAGAGTCGAAGTTATCCTCGTGCGCCCAAGCTCAACGATGTATCCCAAGCCCGAACTTGTCCAAAAAGATCTGCGTGCATACATCAATAAGCGACCCATGGAACGAGACAGCTGGAGCTCGGCTGATTTGTGGCATAGATTAAAGCGAAGGAACGTCACAACTGAGACGACATCATCCGAGTCCGTTAGCCCCGAAGACGAGGCCACAATTCCGGACACACCCAGCTTGTCTGCTCTCGGAACTGATTTGAGAGACCACCTAAACTCGAAGGTCACCGACCTCCGCTTCAAACTTCGCAAACCGA
>CAKOAT010118487.1:579772-599977 GCA_932364175.1 Eruca vesicaria subsp. sativa | reverse complement strand
TCAAGGATGCCGGAACACATAGAGCTTAACAGCAAGATGCTGCTCCACGCTCTCGGCGCCATCGAGGAGAGGCGTGACCAAGCCTTACTTCGTATCCTCAACTATCAACACCGGATTGAAAACTACTACAACAAAAAGGTTCAATCCCGACCATTGGAAATGGGTGACTTAGTCTTACGCAAAGTCTTCGACAACACGAAGGAACCAAACGCAGGCAAGCTCGGCACCAATTGGGAAGGCCCATACAAGATCATCAAAGTGGTTAAGCCTGGGGTCTATCACTTGGAAACTTCAACAGGCGAACCAGTGCCGCACGCCTGGAACTCGATGCATCTCAAGCGTTACTATACCACATAGGAAAGGTCTCACTTCCTTTCACGCTAAAAATAAAAAAAAAATAAAAAAATAAAAACACGAGCTAGTGACTCCCGATCACTCTAGCTCTCCGAGTAGACCCCCTTTACGGTCGTCTACTCGACAAACTGAACTACGCATTGTTTGATCCTCTTATGACGTACGTAGGAAACCTTAACCGGTCCAGCTATAACCCCAAAAAACAACACCATCACGATGCCTGCACCCCAGCTTTCTGATACAAGTAGGAACCGCGGATCGTGCACCTGCACTAGCACGAATTCATCAAATACGCCCTGATCATGCATATTCAACGAGCCCCGCCAGTCGCGGTCGGCACCGACTAACTAACGAAGAGACGACCGAGTTTGGTTTCGCGATGATTCCTAGAGTAGGGATCGGCCGACCTAAACTCTGCGGAGTTACTTCGCGATAATTCAAAACCTTTGTCGGCCTAACTAAAGATATAACCTTTGACATTTCTGAATAGTCGAGGTCACGCCTAACCGACGAGCAATGATTAAATAGGGTAAACAAGCTAAACTCAGATAGTTACTCTACTGTCCCGAACAATGGCTCGAATAAGAGTTTGAATTTAGAACAAGGTTCACTTTGGAAATCGACGAACTCCGATGAATCGTTTAAATAAATAAAAAAATCGATGAGACGAGCACTTGTCCGATTAAAAACTCTGAATTCGATAAAAATACGCCTAAGGCAAATTTCAGTGAAACAAAGACTTCATTAAAAATAAAACCTCCGAGGTGAATAACAAAACAAGTCTAAGTTTTCCACGGAGTAAACACAAAGAAAAAAGAACTTAGTACATCTACAACTACTTCTGAGCTGTCGCGGAATCGTCGCCATCGTCGCGAGCATCAGTCTCCCTAGCCCGAGAAGTGTTCATCGACGAGGATGAACGATCCGCGACCTGCCGACTCGTGCCCTGATCTTCATCCAGCTCAGTCGGATTAGCCCTCGCCTTCTCGCCTTGTCACTATCAAGCGATTTGCCTATACCATCCCCAGAACCGTCAAGACCCGACACGTCGACCTCTTCGGAAGAGTCGGAGACTTGCCAGACGCGACCCGAGTGGACAGAAGAGCGAAGCTGAGCAGCG
Organism: Eruca vesicaria subsp. sativa; assembly: GCA_932364175.1. Classification (NCBI taxonomy): domain Eukaryota; kingdom Viridiplantae; phylum Streptophyta; class Magnoliopsida; order Brassicales; family Brassicaceae; genus Eruca; species Eruca vesicaria. The sequence goes on along the minus strand of CAKOAT010118487.1, from coordinate 598,503 downwards.
ATCACAGGAACCGTTTCATTCACGTTCGGTCCGTTTGGATCGAATGCATCGACCGAATTCCTGTCATAACCGGCCATCATGTAGTTGAGTATCGTCTCATCGACGTACTTAGAGGCGAGCACCAGCAGCGAGAGGAAATAAGCATCTTGATAGGGTGACCCGGGGTACAACCTTTCGGCCTCCACCTTACGGGTCCTTTCCTCTTCCAGGAACTCATCTAATTTTGCCTGCGGAATAGCCTCCCCGTCCCTTTTGAGCAATTCCAGGGATTTCTGAGTTCCAAAAGCTTGACTCCAGAGGCCTCTCGCCTCATCATACGCGTCCAATTTCGCGTCACAAACTTTGAACCGCTCAAAGTGAGCGTTCGCCTTCTTGGCAATTTTTGTCTGAGTCCTCGCTCGTTCTCGGGTGAACTCGAGAACTCGACTTCTCCTCAGATCAGAAGCTTTGTAATCCGCGTCCTTGATGATCTTGGCCATCTTCAACTCGATTCTAGCCTTCTCTTTCTCGAGTTCGGCGGATGCGGCTTTGACGACTTCCAGCTCCTTTGAAACCTCTTCGAGTTCCTTCGCCTTGGCGTCAGCTCGGAGAGTAGCTTCAACTCTTATGGCCTCCGAGTCTGCGAGCGAGGCCTCCAAAGCCACTATACTTTTCCGCTCAGTGTCGATCTTCTCTTGAGCCTCTCCAAGACTGACGTACGTTGCCCTGAGCTCGGCATCATATTTCCCAACCAAAGCGTTTATACCATCATCCGCCTGCGAGCAAGCATTTTCGACGTAAGTATCGCAAGACAAAACATTAACCCCAATAAAAAAAAAAGAGATAACTTACCGCTTCCTTGAGTCGAGCCACGTTAAGATAGGCTTCCTTGAAGACCAGTTGATCGGATGTCGGAAATATCCTGGGATCGGGAACATGACTCTTATCAGCCAAAGAACCGATTCTCACATCGGGGTCAACCATCCCCGGCGTTGTCTTCTTCTTCTTTTTGCTTGTCTTCTTCCCTTACTTCTTCGGATCATCGGGGAGAGACGTGCCCTGCTCGGGCAGAGGGTCCTCGTCCGTCGGACCCAGTACGGCGAGCTCCCGACCTTCACCAACATCTTCTTTAGAAGGGCGACCAGCATCCGTGTCGTCGCAAGCACTCGGAGCGTCTTTAGGCGCGGATCCATCCTTGGACGACTTGGACATCTTCTTTCTCCTTTTTTTCTTAGACAAAGAATCCGCGGGAGGATTGTCGTTAACTACAGCAAGTCCAGCGACCTGACCTTCTACTTCTTCAACCCGCGGCCTCTTGAGACCCCCGGTTGACGGATCTGAGGCATCCGCTAAGTCGCTCCCCACAGGAGTAGGAATTGGGTCGCTGGCTGGCGTTCCCCCTCCTAGATCGAAGTTGTTGATTATCCCCCATCAACGCGCTACCTTGGGAAGACCCGCCTCACCTTGCCTCAATGTCCTTGAAAAGATCCAGAAGTTCTTTCATCGCGAATGCCTGCTTGATAACTCGATGCTCTTCCTTGGAAAAAAGATTTGTCCTTTTCTTCCCGGGTTTGGCCTCGTACCGAAACTCCTTCTCCCAGTCACCTGCACAAGCGACAACTTAAGCAAGGATGCAGCACAAGAGACAAAGGAGGGTTCAAGTGTGCTCTTCTTTACCTTGGTTGATGCGATCTAGCGCGCGTTGAATCCTCTCCTCTCTTATATCAGGCCACTTGCGATGACCCAATTCTACCAAAGCTCGAGCAGTAGAGAGAAATGAAGGCGGAACAGAAGCGTCAGTCAGGTAGAAGTTGGGATGCGATTCTGCACAAAGGAAAAACAAGATTAGACTAAGGACAGATAAATAGCGATCAAGACGAGCTAACTACCCGCTACACCGTTCCAATAAGTCCTAAACTCGTCATTAGGAGGGTTGACGAAGGAAAACTGATCAGACTTAACGTAGAAGTAGGAACGTTTCCAGTTTGGTGTCTTGTCCAGATGACCAGTGATGATGTTGTAGTTCTGCCTCATCCTGATCGAGAACAGGCCATGGTTTAACCAAGAAATGGTTGTCAGCTGCTCGAACACGTAAACACATAAGGAAACCCCGATCTCAGCGGCCATGACCATAAGGGCAACCATGATGCGGAACGCCCCGTTTACCATCTGACTTAAGGCGAGCTCTCGGTGTGAAACATACGACGTCACGAGGCGGGGCAATGGAAACCAAAGCTTGGTATCGCCCTCGAAATAAGACTCGTAGACACATTTATATCCAACCGGAGGTGACCACGGGCATTGATCCGTGGTCGGGATTAAGTAGGTAACACCCACGGCGTTACGAGCTACGAGCAGAGCCTCCACCGACTTTACAGTCAATTTTGTCTTCTGAGTCTTCGCCCAAAACTGTGTACCAGCAGGACGGAGCATCTCTTGGGGAACTTCGGACTCCCACTCGAAGACCCCCATGCCGCTGTAACGCGTTGGAACCTTTGGACGAGAATCTTCCTCTGGAGAGCCGGCGCTANCTTCTGAGTCTTCGCCCAAAACTGTGTACCAGCAGGACGGAGCATCTCTTGGGGAACTTCGGACTCCCACTCGAAGACCCCCATGCCGCTGTAACGCGTTGGAACCTTTGGACGAGAATCTTCCTCTGGAGAGCCGGCGCTAGCTCGACTAGTTCGAGCGGGTCGAGCCCGCCCGGACTGAGCAGGGCAAGATCTACGAAGCGGCGAAGACCTAGGACGGATTACTCATGGATCGTTCATTATCTCCGCAGCAAAATTTCCATCGTCTATAAGAATCACTAAACCCTAAAACTTGAAGCCTAACCCTATTACAAATAAGACAAACCAAGTTTTTGTCCATTTCATTTGTATATATAAGTATACATCCACATAATAACCCTAGAAGAAACACTAAACCCTAAACCTACAAACTCAAAACCGTAAAAGGAACACTAAACCCTAAAACTTAATGCCTAAACCCTACTATAAATAAAATAACCAAGTTTTTGTCCATTTGATTTATATATATAAGTATACATCTACATCAACATCCTAAACCCTAAACCCACAAGCTCAAAACCTTATCTGAAACACTAAATTCTATATCTTGAAGCCACAAACCTATTACAAATCAAACACTAAATCATATACCTTAAGCTTTATTAGACTAAGACCCTTCTTATTCTTACACCATTGCTCTACACATTAGAGTATATGTCAAGGCTCCAGTTAAGTGATTTATGTTAAGAATGGTAACATTATTATGAACACTGATAAAACACTAATCCTAAATTATAAACTCAAAACATTAATACATATACTCAAATCCTAACCAATACTTTAAGTCATGAAACTTTAAATACTGAAACACTAAACCACGGAACCATAAACTAAACCATTAAACCTAAACTTTAATACCTAGAAAACCAAAACCAAAACCAAAAACCTTAAACCTAAACCCTAAATGCAAACCCTTAACCAAAACCCTAAACCATAAAGCATATACTCTGATGTACTCCCCATCGTCCATCGATTTAGTGATTCCAAAAGACACGGTACAAGAATGTACACTATACAAAATAATGTACACCATAGCGTATGCTAGAGTATACACCATAGCGTACACTAGGGTATACACCGTGTAGCATACAACAGGGCGTGTACACTGTGGTGTACACCATATTGTACAGAAGAATGTATACTGTAGCATATAATGTGGTGTAGACCAAAGCTTGTACACTGTGGTTTGTGCCAAATATTGTACATTGTGGTGTACACCAAAGCTTGTACACTGTGGTGTATGCTGACATGAAGCAATGAGAAGAAGAATACATTCAGTTGGTACTGGTTTGAAATGGAGTGGGACGCAAGTATATCCGTACAAGGCTTGTCCCACACGGAAACCATCTGACTTAAGGACTCTTGGGAGACAAGGAATACAGTCCTCGACTCGTCGAGATCAAGCCTAAGGAAGAAGAAGATCGTTGGAAGAAGGAGACAAGGAGAGGGATGTCGGCAAGTATTAAAATAGGATATAAGTCACATGTGCCATCTTCCTTGTAGCCGTTCCTGACCTGTCGCTGTTCCGATCCACTATCTTGAGGAGACCAACTTAGTTTATTCTTATTCTTATGTCCTGATTTGCCTTTATATTCATATTGTATGTAAACCAAATGAAGCAAGGAATAGAGTTCCTATTTCCCTCGTATGTCTCTCTCTTTACAAACGATTCCCTTCTTCATTCTCTCAACATGTTCTTCATCTAAAATACTCCAATTCTTACATTCTCACATGGTATCAGAGCAAATAAGCTCCTAAAATCCATTCTTCTCGATTTCATTCTCTTTACTTCCGCAAATCTCTGTTCTTTCTTTGCTATTTTTGGCAAAGTTCATACAGTTCTTGAGTGTTCTTCATTTCCAGACCTAAAAACTTACCAAATATGGAAAATTCGGACACTGATGTTTACAAATCCTTGTCTATTTCGGTTACCCTCAAGGGGACCAACTACCTACTCTGGTCTAGGCTTGTAAAAACCGCTCTAGGAGGCAGAGGCCTTTGGGAGTATGTTATTGACAGCAAAGACACCAAGAAGACCATCCTAGGAGAGGATGGAACTGAAGTTTTTTCTGCGAGTGAAGGAGGTGGGAAGAAATGTCAGAAGGATCTCATGGTTCTTTCCATCATTCAGAAAAGTCTTGAAGCCTCTATCTTGGAAGCTTACTCCTAGTGTGAATCTTCCAAGGAGCTTCTGGACACACTTCAGAAGGTTTATGGCAACATATCCAACATTAGCCGAGTGTTTGAAGTCAAGAGGGCTATCAACACTGTCACGCAAGAGGACACTGAATTCTCTAAACATTTTGGGAAGTTCAGGTCACTGTGGCCCGAGCTAGAGATGCTTAGGCCAGCTAGGGTTGACCCGGATGTGCTGAATGAGAGGAATGAGCAAGACAAGGTCTTTGCTTTATTGTTTACTCTCGACCCGGGTTATAGTGATTTAATCAAGCATATTCTAAGGAGTGAGAAGTTACCATCCCAAGAGGAGCTATGCACTCAGATTCAGAAGGAACAAGGCTCGGTGGGGCTCTTTGGTGGCAAAGGAGAACTCACCATAGAAAACAAGACTGAAGGGACATAGCTTAAACATGAAGGCATGGCCAATAAGGGCTATTACAAGAAAGAAGATAAGAAGGTGTGGGTATGTGACCCACGGCGTTACGAGCTACGAGCAGAGCCTCCACCGACTTTACAGTCAATTTTGTCTTCTGAGTCTTCGCCCAAAACTGTGTACCAGCAGGACGGAGCATCTCTTGGGGAACTTCGGACTCCCACTCGAAGACCCCCATGCCGCTGTAACGCGTTGGAACCTTTGGACGAGAATCTTCCTCTGGAGAGCCGGCGCTANCTTCTGAGTCTTCGCCCAAAACTGTGTACCAGCAGGACGGAGCATCTCTTGGGGAACTTCGGACTCCCACTCGAAGACCCCCATGCCGCTGTAACGCGTTGGAACCTTTGGACGAGAATCTTCCTCTGGAGAGCCGGCGCTAGCTCGACTAGTTCGAGCGGGTCGAGCCCGCCCGGACTGAGCAGGGCAAGATCTACGAGGCGGCGAAGATCTAGGACGGATTACTCATGGATCGTTCATTATCTCCGCAGCAAAATTTCCATCGTCTTCACCTCTAATCTCCCTCTCCGAGTCGACGACCAAAGCCTCTGAGCTAAGTCAAGACCGGCCGAATCCCTTAACACTTCCCGATGTTCTTGGCCAAAATCGTCCAGTGGCTCACCAATTGTTTCGTCCCGAGCAGGACTCGATGCGATAGCAACCCCTTTCCCTTTTTCCTCACGCGTCAACCTCTTTCGCGGGCACATCTTACCGACAGAAAACTTATATATCATACAACAGCCTAGAGAAAGAAAGTAGAGAGAAGGGAGAGAGGAAATACCAGCGAAAACGGAGAGGTGGTGAGAATGAAGAGGAGAGGAGTATTTATAGACAAAGGAAGGGGTGCAACTCCCGGAGTCATTAATTAGGTCTAGTATGGCCTAGTTGGGCCTCTAGTCTATTCGCGACTGTCCATATACCGACTTAAATGGGCCTCGACTCCTGAAAGACCGTTTGCCTCCTCATAACTATTCACACTTCCCTTCGTGCAAAAGAAAAGCTGAGAACCTTCCGATCTAATGACTCGGTAAGCACACTGAAGTCAAGCTCCGAGCTAACAACTCAGTAAACGCACAGAGGTCAAGCTCCGAGCTAATAGCTTGGTAAGCACACTGAAGTCAAGCTCCGAGCTAACGGCTCGGTAAGCACACTGAAGTCAAGCTCCGAGCTAACGACTCGGTAAGCACATTGAAGTCAAGCTCCGAGCTAACGATTCGATAAACACATTGAATTTAAACTCCAAGCTAACGAATGTGACGAATTACCGCCCGCGGAAGTATCGAAGCTCATTGATCGAACCCATTATTCAAACGGACCAGATAGACAAGACCTGTCCCGACTCGGATCATAACTCAGGAACGGGTCTGGGGGGCTTATTGTTGGTGGTGGAATACTCCCCTTTACAAGGTCCACTGAATAATGGACGTGGCCCATACGAGCTCCGGCCCAGCGAGGTAGCATTTCGCTGGTTAACGACTTATCATGTTTAACTCGGATAACCGTTAACGACGTTTAGGAGGGACACTTTTCTTGACGGGCCATCTAGGGCCCATTCGGTGAAAGCTCTCCACGCAAGTGACCAGCTCGTTAGGTCAAGACGAAGAGCACTATAAAAGGAGGAGAAAGTGCAACAAGGAAGGGATCCTAAATCACTATTACTCATAAGATGGCTAGAATTAAGGTTTTCACTCTTGTACTTTCTTTCCGACTTGTACGGCACGGATGAGCTCTTCGAGAGCCTCCGCCTCGCCTCTCCTTTCCTCATTTGTAACCGAACTCTTTCATTAATAAAACCACTCTTCAACTCTAAATATTAAACAACGTCTTTAAAATAACCCACAGACTAGTCCAGTCACTCATTCACTGAAAAGACCGAACTCGGTTCGAACAGTCTTGCGGTTTCGTATAAAGTGAGACTCTTTTTCCAATCTCATGTCTTTAAAATTAATTATCAATATCGCCAATCGATACAGGAGGACGAGGTCGAGAGAGAGAATAACGGCCATCCGCTCATCGCCGACGAAAAAAATGTGGCCGTCTAATATAGGCAAAGAAGATCCGATTAGAGAAGAATCTTAAAGGATGAGGAAGAAGAGAAAGGCTACAGCAACGAGCCTCGATGAGGTAGATCAGACTGTTTACGCCTCGTTTTGAACCACCGCTAACTCATTATCTCAGCTTTACACTCAGTCCATGAACCACCAGAAACTATCTTTCCAAGCCGGTGAACGCCATGGTCTGGTATGTATGTAACCCTTTTTATTCGATTTTGAAAGCTTAGTTTTCTTTTCCTTTCTAGTTTATGGATTCAAGTTTTGATTTTTAGACAAGGTTGTTGGTTTTCCCACTTCTGTCTAATCTATTAAATTCTGTTATGAGTTGTGTATGTTGCATTGGTCTTTTGGTGTTTCATGTAATTGAAGATGAGAATTTCATGTTTTGATTTCTAACCAAAGTTGTTAGTTTTTGTCTAATTTTGTCTAGTATTGTTTGCATTATTAAGATTCTTGGTGTTTCATGTACGACCTGTGTGTTAGTTAATTTTCCTCAAGATAGTTTAGGTGTCTAGGATCTTCTTGATTCCAGTTGTGACTCTGGAATAGCTTCTCTCCCTCTTTTGTAGTTCTTCATCTGAGTTCATGTCGGCAGCCACAGATTTCTTCTTATGGACTTGTGTCCGTACATAACGATGTCCTTTTTAGTTCCATCTTTTTGAGGGCCTGTTTGTTTCATCATCCAGATGACTTATCTGGATGGAGATGAGAGTTTCATTTGTTTAGACACTAAAAGTACAACTCATCTAGATGGATCATCCGAATGACTTTGAAATTTTAGGCTTAATTGTAAGGTCCATCTGGATGGACCAATTTGAACCATCTGGATGGAGATGGTTCTTCCAAAATTGTATAATTTCTATTATACCTTTTTATATAATTCATAAATTACAAACCTAAACATACTATTATTTTGTAACTTATATGACAAAACCACATTTCCTCAAATGACAAAACCACATTTCCTCAAATGAAAAAACCACATTTTCCGCCAAAACTGCAAAAACACGTTTTCCCATAAAAACCGCAAAATGCGTTTTCCCAAAAAACGCGTTTTTACGGTTTTAGCAAAACACGCGTTTTAGCAAAAAACACGTTTTGGCAGAAAACCGCAAAAACGCGTTTTTCCGCCAAAACGCGTTTTTTTTGCTAAAACCGTAAAAACGCGTTTTCCGGCCAAAACGCGTTTTCCCGTAAAAACCGCAAAACGCGTGCAAAAACCACAAACAAGCATTTTTCTGCCAAAACACGTTTTTTTGCAAAAATCGTAAAAATGTGTTTTCCGGCCAAAATGTGTTTTCCCGTAAAAATCGCAAAACGCGTTTTCCCGCAAAAACCACAAAACGTGATTTTTCCGCCAAAACGCGTTTTTTGCTAAAACCGTAAAACCGCGTTTTCCAGCCAAAACGTGTTTTCCCATAGAAATCGCAAAACGCGTTTTCTCGCAAAAACCGTAAAATGCGTTTTTCCGCCAAAAACGGAAAACGTGTTTTTCCGCCAAAACCGCAAAAATACGTTTTCCGCAAAAACGCGTTTTTTGCTAAAATCACAAAAACGTGTTTTCCCGCCAAAACGCGTTTTCTCGCAAAAATGCGTTTTCCCGTCAAAACGCATTTTTCCGCTAAAATCGCAAAAACGTGTTCCCCGCTATAACCACAAAAACACATTTTCCAACCAAAACCGCAAAATGTGTTTTCTTGCCAAAACTGCAAAACCCCCATTATTTTTCTTCGCAAAAATCTGTTTTTTCCGCCAAATCCGCAAAAACGCATTTTCGCGTCAAAATTATAAAAGTTAATATATTTAAAATTAATATCATACATATGACTAAATCAAAACAAAGGTACTTTAGTAATTTCTTTACCAAACTCATCTAGATGGAGAAGAAAAACAGAGAAACAAACATGAGTCCATCTAGATGCATCATCTTGATGGACAAACAAACAATCTCAAAAATGTGAATGGACCATCTAGATGAATCATCTAGATGGATTAGCTGGATGGAGATGATAGATGGTGAAACAAACTAGCACCACAGGTTCTGGTGAAACAAACATCTCCTATCCACGAAACCATAGCCAAAGAAGTGAAAGCATCTTTCTGTTCTTGTTTCATAATTGGTAATAAGACTGTTATATGCTTGCGTCTGTTTCATGAATCAAAATAACACTGTTCTGCCTTTCCTTGAAATTCTACATGATATTGTGATGTGAAGCATATATTTGGATTATGACATACTGCCTGAGATGACTTAGTATGGTTAGATAGAAGTGTATAGATTAGAATATGGGACTTTTGCTTTGCTAGTTTATGCTTCCTTAATCCTGAGTTACAGGAGTTCTGTGGCAGATCCAAGTCAGAAACAATATAGATACACGCTGAACGTTCTGCTCCTCTTTCATCTTTCAGGAAAAATTATACCAATGGATATGGAGACAACAAGAAGGAGGGTCAAGAGCTAGGTTGCATGGAATCGGAAACGGATACGTGGAAACGAAACGATTCGAAATGTAGAAACATGATTTAAAAAAAAAATAGAAATGAAAACGTTTCAGAAACGTCTAGAATATATATATAATATATATATATATATATATATATATATATATATATATATATATATATATATATATATATATATATATATATGTGTGTGTGTGTATATATGTATGATTAATCAGTATGTAAGTTTTTTTCTTTTTTTTTTATTTATCTAAGAGAAAAAATTAAGTAATAAGTATTTTTTTGTATATTTCATTAAATTATAATAAATAACTAAAAAAGTAAGATATGTTATCATTCGATAAAACTATGGAGCGACTTCATTCCAAATAAAATCATCATACTAAAATGATAACAAGTTTCAAAACATAATATTAAAATATAAAATAATAAACATTTAATCACTAATATCAAATGCTAAATAGTTATTTTGCGTTTCTAATTAAAATCGCAAGTTTCCAAATTAGAATTACGAGTTTCCAAATCAGAAACACAAGTTTCCATGGTGTTTCCAAAATGAAGTTTTCAAGAAACGTGTTTCCAAAGAGTTTTCTCGAGTTTCCAAGAAATTCCGATTCCGAATTGTTTCCGAAACAGGAAACGGACCTTGAACGGAGTTTCCATGCATCCTAGGTCAAGAGTGACATCTATGGATATAATCAATTACATTCAGGTTGGTATGATATATATATATATATATATATATATATATATACATAGAGTGCTGCACAGAGGAGCCCCCAGTTTCCCCAAGAGCGCCACCAACTCAACCAGCAATGCATGTCACGAATACCGGGCTCATGGCGTCTTTAGAGACGTCTTGCCCAACAGCTGTTCCAGTGGTTCGGTCGGAGCAATGCGATAACCAGGCGAAGAACTCGGTTTTCTCAAACGCCCTTTCAAGTCCAACACGCCGTAGCCTTCAAAACTACCAAATTCCGCAGGGAGGCTATATATCTGGCGGAACCAGAAGCAATGAACTGAACAGGGGATCTAACTCTCCAGGTTCTTTTGATTCTTCAATGGACATGCATGCAGACTAATGACTATGATATAATACACTCTCGTTTGATGATGTTTGCTCTATACAAAACTGGTTTGATTTTTCATAATGTATCAATAGGTTCTTATCTCTGATTGTGGTTTGCTGGTATATTTGTTAGGGTTTCTGATGGTCACCATGTAAATCCTTGTGTCTGATTTTTACCACTCGTTCAACTCTTTACTGTTCATGTTTCAAACTATCCGAAGATTATCTAGCAAATCGTTCTGGTGATTTTTACCACTCGTTAAGTGCAGTAGAAATTATTGTCAAGTAGATAAATAGATGAAAATGTAGTATAAAATAAATGACCGTCGATAATGTTGGTAAAGCAAAATGGTTTCTTTTGTCTACTGATTTCTTCAAACGTAAAGCACCAAGATGCAATTGCGATAAAATAAATAAATCACATATAAGACATGATTCTTGATATGTCAATCCCTTATATATTAATTATGGAGCATTATAACATTTTTTAGTAGTCACGTGTCACAGTGAGAATGATTTTCAGATTTTTTAGACAAATATATTGGTACAACTAAACATATGTTATACTTTTATTAAACTAACAATCATATTTAATTAGTAATGTACAAATAAATAAAAATTATAGAATTACCTAATACTGGATTTTGTCCCGCGCGCTCGTATGGGTGTATTTTTCAAAAATATATTGTTATTTATTTTTCATATCAATATTTTATATACATGTCATCATATAACTAATAGTATTTTATAGGAAACATAATATAAATTATTGATGCGTTTGCGGGTCGACCCGCTCTACTGCGAATTGAATCAATTTTGATACAAAAATTTGACACGCAAGTGGGAAACATTATACATGAACCTGTCTTGTTTAAATTAGTGGATAAATATTTAATATTTTTATCACAAATGTATTTCACAAAATGTATCAAATCAGTGAAACTTTACTTGACGTATATATATATTTCAAAGTGCGGATATTATTTTCTTATGAAAATCAAAATAGTATAACTAGTTATGTTTATTTTAAAAGATTTAAATCTGAAATTAGCTATAATTAATCTTTTTAATTTTGTTAAATATATTTTCTAAATTAAATGTTATTTAAATTAAAGAATAAGAAGGTATATATTTAAATTAAATGTTATTTAATAGGTTAATGCGGATATATAACTAACTTCCTAAACGTGAAGTATAATTATTTTCTTATTAAATATAAGATATCGAGATATCAGTAACTTCCTAAAGCATATATACAAGTGAAATATCATATAATATCGTAATTAGACTAATTAGACATATAATATTACATTAATAGTGTGAGGTCTAACTTAAAAATCTTACCTAGAAGATTTCACTGTAAAAATTAAATACATTAAATTATGAGTGAAGATATATTTGATAAAAATATAAATATTTGACCAATAAACATTGGTTCTTGTTTATTTGTTGTTTACGTCCTACTACTAATAATTTTTAGTTCGCCAAAAAAAAAAGATAAAGGTTTAGTTCACACGAAAAAAACTAAAAAACAAAGATGATCAAATCATATGTTTCAAAAGAGGAATCATTATGATAGTTCATCTGCACATAAAATAAAACCATAATCAGTAAACAAAAAAATATGTATATATACTCCCTCCGTTTCATAATAAGTGTCGTTGTAGAGAAAATTTTTCGTCACAAAATAAGTGTCGTTTTCGGTTTTTAAGGCAAAATTTATTAATTTTATTATGTAATTTATTTTTCTATTAGTTGAAATATGGTTAGGTGTATGGATAATTGTGTTTTTATATAGAAAATATGCAAAATTAATTGTTTCCTTAATCCGTGTGCACGAACTTAGAGTGACACTTATTTTGAAACAGAGGGAGTATAAAGTTAACATTCTAAAATAAGATAAATTTACTATATCGAAAACATAAAAAATAACATCATAAAAGTTCAGTGCAAATTATTTAAGTAAAGAAACACTGTTATTCGTAGTCATGTCGGAAAGAATTTGAATTTTTGTTGATGGTCGATTATATGAGTCTTGGCTTGGATATGTATAGGACTTATTCTTGGGTTCACACCCTAGGGTGAACCTCTAGGTTCACCATCCAATAGAATTGCATCATTTTATATTTGATATCTTTTTAAAAAGGAAACAAAATCTTATTGAGTTATATTGTGTGTTTTAAATATAAAAATACAAAAATACAAAAATAATAAAAAATAATAATAATTAAGAAAAACGAAAATAATTATTTAAAAAAAATATTTTAACATTAAACTCTAAAGTCTGATCTTAGGTAAATAACAAATCTTTGGATAAATCTATAGAAATTTAGTGTTTATGATTTACCCAAGGGTTTAGGGTTTAGGATTGGAGTTTAGGGTTTAGTGTTTATGATTTATCCAAGGGTTTAGAGTTTAGGATTAGAGTTTAGGATTAGAGTTTAGGGTTTAGTGTTTATGATTCACCCAAGGGTTTAGGGTTAGAGTTTAGGGTTTAGTGTTTATGATTCACCCAAGGGTTTAAGGTTTAGGATTAGAGTTTAGGGTTTAGTGTTTTAGTGAAAAGAATTTTTTTTAAAAGATTTTTTATAAAATTTACCAAAGATTTATGATTTACCAAGAGGTTTAGGGTTTAGGATTAGAGTTTAGGGTTTAGTGTTAAAATATTTTTTTTAAAGAATTATTTTCGTTTTTCTTATTATTATTATTTATTTATTTTTGTATTTTTATTTTTAAAAACATAATATAACTTAACAAGATTTTGTTTACTTTTTTAAAAGATATCAAATATGAAATGAAGCAATCCTATTGGAGGGTGGATTTAGAGGTTCACCCTAGGGGGTGAACCCAAGAATAACTCTATTTATAGATGTATAGAGATTTGTAGGGTTTTCTATATAGTATATTGCATAGAATCCAGCTAATTAATATTTACATATATTTAATATAAGATATTACTAATCGGTTTTAACAGTTACTTATATTGTAGGTAAGTATCTATTGAAAAAGAGTCGGCGGATCAAATCATTTAAATAGAGCATATCTAAAATTTAGTTGTTATGGAATATGTAGATATTGTACGTGATTCTGTTTCAGAATATCTAGGAAACCATAATAGAAATTCACGGCAGCAATAAATATGTGATCTTGATGTCCAAGTTTTAAAATATAGGCGTATAATATACCTTTATTAGATATCCCACTAACAGTAATATTATATCTTAATTAGACTATCTTATTATATAAAACTTGGTTCTTCAAAGTTATTAATTAACACGATGGCGACACATGTCAGTTATATATCTAAAATTGTGACATGTGTTAATACTAATTTTCTTTTTGTAAAATCATTAAAAAAAAGATAATTGTAAACAGTATTTGATAATAATTATCTTTTTTTTATATAAATCTCTTCAAATTTCAAACCAAAAATTGTAAAAGAGTGTTTAATGTTATTTTTCTCATATTCAAATCATGATTAAAAAAACCATAAACCAAAAAAGAACTAAGATTAACACAACTTTTTGAAAAACAAAATATAATTTTCATTTTTAAAAATCTTATACCAAAATTGATCTGTACAAATAAATTATTAAATACTAATTTCCCTTCTCCAAAAATATAAAAAAAATAATTTAAAAATAAATTTGAAAGTAATTATCCTTTTAAAAATATTAAACCAAAAAAATTGTAAAAAAGTGTTTACTGTTAATTTTCTTTTATTAAAATCCTAAATTAAAGACAATAACCCAAAAAAACTATACTTAATCATATATTAACAATTTTTTTTGAAAACAAAGTAATAGTAATTTCCGTTTTTTCGAATCATATATAAAAAAAAATTGTAAGAAAAAAATTTTTAATACTAAATTTCCTTTTCTAAAATCATAAAGAAAAGATTAATATAAAAGAAATTTGATAGTTAATTATCCTTTAAAAATTTTAAACCAGAAAGTTTTTAAAAAGTGTTTAACATTAACTTTTATTTATATAATAAGATATTCATAATTTTATATCAATTGTTTTGTATCAATTTGGTTGTCGGACATTGTATATTTCTATCAATTGCTTGGGTATTTATAATGAATTTTTCTTGAAATAACATTTTTGTATAACACGATTTTGTTACAAATGTAATCAGATATATAAATAATATGGAGTAAATAGATGTTCGTAATCAGACACCACATGTCCTCTGAAAAGTTATTCTAACTTTATTGTTATGAAGATATATTTTTCAATTCCAGTACTATTAATGATTTTCTAACTATAAAATAAATCTCACATAACTTCTGAAAAAAATCCTAAATCTATGATTAAATTATTTATTATTTTTATGGTTTTTATTAAATTAAAACATCAAACAAAACCCGCTGCAACGCACGGGCCTTATCTAGTAGATTAATAATATGCGGTCCAACTTAAAAATTCACCTAAAATAAGTTGTAATGTTTATGTTTTAATAAGATAGATGATTAACCTATATATCATAATTAATTATTATAATTAATAAAGATTTGACACAATTTTTTATCCTCTTTACTTTTCATTTAATTTTATATTATTAAAAGAAAACATATAAAAAATTATATTTTTTCTTATATATTATATTTAAACTTTTTTAGAACGACCATAAATTACTATAAATATTAAAAATATCAATTGAAAATTTTGTGATCAATAGTAATGTTTTTTAGTTCAGCCAATCATTTTTAATGGGTCTTAAACAATTTTAACGATCAACTAAACAGATCACGTACATAGTAGAGTTTTTTTGGTTTAAAAATTGTTGCACACCCAAAATCAATATGAACCATTATTCCTTTCGTTTAAAATTTTGTTACAATAAAAATTATAGGGTTGGGAAAAAACTAAATCCAAATAAACTGAACCAAATCTAGTCCAAAAAGTAGTACATATCTTTAACCAAAAGTGGTTAGATATCTAAACGGATTCAAATTTTTTATATCTAAAGAACCGAAACTAAATCGAAATATTTCAGGTATCCGAATATACTCAAACCATATTTATATACTTAAATATATTAATTATTTTTAAATTTAACATATAATAATATACAAAATGCATGAGATGTTTTAAAATTTTCCAAAATACTAAGAAATATAAAAAAAAAATGTACAATTTTAAAATAGCTAAACGATACTCCAAATACCAAAAATACTTGAAATATTATTAATTTTTGTCCAATATTTAAATAAAATATTTTTTTTAAGTTTAAGTATTTTGGCATTCATTTTTCAAATTTATATGTTATATATTATTTTTATTTTAAAATTTTGAGAAATTTAAAGTATATATAAACTTTAATATTTTTAAAAAATAAATAAATAGGTTATCTGAACCTAAATCCAAACCGTACCGGTAAAGATTCGAACCAAACCCACAAAGATCTAAACAAAACATAATCTAACTGAACCAAATGGTACCCAAATGCCCATCCCTAATCATATATTTTTTTATTAAATTTTTAGGGGGAATTGCCAAAACCAACCTAAATATTCATTTTAACCCTAAAGGTGTACCCCATATTCAATCAATTGCAAACCCAACCTAAAGGGGTGTTAAAACTACTATTTAACCCTATGAACAAACAAAAAACGTGGAATATATTTTACGATTCTGTCCTTCGTAGGTCTACACTTTAAGAAAGAAGTCTACAATTAGGTAGACTTACATTAATGTCTACTGTGTAAACTAATGTAGAGTTATTATTTAGTCTACATCTTAATTTAATCAAATAATTTAATTTTAAAAATGTAGAAAAAATGTTTTTGGTAATTTGTTTAATAAATCATCAATTTAAAGGTTAGTATGAGGTATATAAATTAAATTTTCTTATAATTGAACAATTTAAAAGAATGTATATTGATTTGGGAACTATGTGGTAGACAATGTTAATGGTTTAGCAACCAAAGGTTCTAACAATGTATGTCTTTTAGAGTTAGATTCTTAGGGTTAGATTCTACATTTAGAATAATTTTGTTTTAATGATTCAAAATTGCATATTTAATGTTGAGTAGTTTATATTTTGTATATATGATATTTGGTACAATGACTAAGATTTATTTTATAATCAATCAAACATTTAGGGTTTGAGATTTGGGGTTTAGGGTTTGAGATTTCTGGTTTAGGGTTTAGTAGACTTATAGTTAAGTCTACTGATATGTAGACGTCTATTTCATTCTACGTTAATTTGTGTTTACCAAAATAAATTATTTTAAAATTAAAATTAACTAAGCGGGAAATGAAAATGAATTTTGGAGCCTATTTTTCCATATTGGCGCCAATATTTAGGGTATAGTAGATTTACAGTAAAGTCTACTTATATGTAGACGTATATTTCAGTCTACGTTAATTTGTGTTTAATTTTTTTAGGTTTAGAATTTTTTAAAGATTTGGTTTGGTGTAAACCAAGTTGGGGAAATTGTGGTGGTTTGACTTTAGTTTCTAATTATTGGTTTAGTTTTGTAAACTAGTTTTAATTTATAAATAAAATTTATTAGTTTTCTTTCTTGTAGACTTACAAAGAAGTCTACTTGACAGAAAAAAATATAACATAAGTTTATCACATTAGACAACATCTAAAGCAACAATATAGTTTATAAGTTCAACACAGACTAAATACTTACAAATCCAATAGAAGACAACTCAAAGCAAGTGTTTCAAAAAAAAAAAAAAAAAAAAGACAACTCAAAGCAATGAGACACTAATACATAACAGAACACCCATAGCAATAAGAAAACTCATAAGTTCGACACATAACACTAACACATCTAGAGTTTTTCACCACCCATTCTCTGTATACAATGAGTAATTGAAACATCTCCTGCAAAAAAAAAAATACGGTTTACATAATTAGTAAAAAAAAGTTTCATGTTTGATAAAATTATAAAATAGACTTACAAGTACATCTACAATTATTAGCAAACAATATAGTTAAACCAAAAATTATATCATAGACTTACAAGTACGTCAACAAATTTTAAGCTAACAACATAGACAAACAAAAAATTTGATAACTTCCTAATTATAACAGATTATCATCTGAAAATCATTCAAGACCCTTCTGATTAACTAACACACACTTTCATAAAAAAAAGTTTTGAAAAAACTTAATGAATAATACACAAATCCACTTTTGATAGATTTTTCTAGGTAGACTACATATTCAGTCTACAGACGTGTAGACGTTTTATTCAGTTTACAGGTTGTAGACCGAACACTAGGTCAACGTTTAGGTTGGTTTCTGCAATTGCCATATTCACGGGTTACTTTCTGTATTTGAAAAAAAAATGTGATTTTATACGAGTAGACTTACTTTTTAGTCTACATTTTTAAAAAGGTTAGTTTTGCAATTGACCAGAATTCGATCAGAGTTTGACCTTTAGAAGTAGACCTATTGTGCAGTCTACATTTTTAAATTTGTTTGAAAGAGGTTAGTTTTGCAATTGACCAAAGTTGACTTTCTACGAGTAGACAAAACTAAATGTCTACGTAATTGTAGACTCCAGTAAAAGTCTACATTATAACCCGACATGTTAGTTTTGCAATTGACCAACATAAAATAGTAGACTTCTTATGCAGTCTACTTTTTTTTTCTAAGTTTTGTAGACTGCATATGAAGTCTACACGTAAAGTAAATTTTAGTCAGCTTCTAAATATTTTAGTCATATACAAAAGAAACCTATTCAACGAAGTCAAAATTTTGGTCAAATGCAAAACTGACCTTCTGTAGACTTACCTAGCAGTCTACAAAGTGTAGACCTCCACGAAAGTTTACTATGGTTAGTCAAAATTTTGGTCAAATGCAAATCTAACCTGTTTTATGTAGATTTCTTAGTAAGTCTACCATTTTTTTTGTTTTTGGTTTCAAACGTAAAGACGTTGACGTACTTGTAGGTCTACATTACAAAAACAATTATTTTCGTCAATTGCAAAAGTAACCTGTGCGTTGACAAGTAGACTGT
>CAKOAT010118487.1:540254-579672 GCA_932364175.1 Eruca vesicaria subsp. sativa | reverse complement strand
AAGTTTGTGTTTATGAAAATGAGAGTTATGAGGATTGTTTAGATGAAAATAGAGAGGAAATGAGAGGAAATGAAGTATTGTTTGTTTAGAAAGTGAAATAAGTGGTTGAAATTTCATAAACACAAGCTTAAAGAGCTCATCAATGGTGGTTTTGGGTGGTTGCAAATATTGATGACAATGGCATTATGGTAAATAAGGAAAAATGTTTAGGGTGTAATAGGTTTTTAATAATTTTCAAAAATAAAATCAGATTTAAAAATAATGGCAATTTGGTAAATACGTGAAAACATGAGGAGAGTTTAGGTTTTTTAAGAGTGAATAGTAATGGACAAAAAAAAAAAGAGGTTGGTTTTGTGTTTGACTTGAATTTTTGGGTTGGTTTTGCAAAACCCCCAAATTTTTATTCGATAATACTGTTAAAAACTTTGCTATCACCAAAGTCATACAGTCTTCCTAATCAAATGTAAAAAAATGTATTTAAATACAACATATTTTTTAAAAAAAATCAGTTCGCGCATTGCGCGGATTATTATCTAATTGTATGATTAAATTTCCTGTTACATCACACTTTCGCAAGCAATGCAAGATTTAGAGTAATGGGATACACGTCCTTGGCAATGGGATACAGTCAATCTCATGGTTGTAATTGTTAGTTTTGGGTGTAGTTAAACCCACAAGTTATTTCATTTCATTGTTTTGTGAGTCCTGAAGTTGTTAAGAGTTGGACCTCTATTGATGAACTAGGACGGGACAATAGATTGTTTCAGACAGATGGCAATGAAATGTCCAAATAGCACTCTCTTGGAATGTGTCAATTTTGGATGGGAGACTTGGAATGTGTCAATTTTGGATGGGAGATTGGCATACCCGATGACTTTGATCATGTTGCCTGCCAGAGAATACAAGGGGTTGTTAATTGGTGAATTACATCTTATTCCCTCAAAATGATTTGAATTGTGTCTTGGAAAACACACCTTAGGATGAACAAAGGGGTTTGTTTTTCATCCTTTCTGAAATGAGCATCATAATATTGTTTCAAAAAACCGTCTACTCTTTTTCCAACACACCTTTTACACAATTTCCCATATTTGAGAAGAGAACTGGCATTCAAATTATAAGTAGTTTCTTGTTTCAATTTTGATTATGTTCGTACGTACATATGTACCAGTTAGATGGATCATTATGATCGTACAAATTGCATTTTAACTTAAAATTAGTTTCTTGTTTTAATTTTGACTATGATCGTAACGTACATACGTAATGATCATAATGATCATAGATACATACATACATACATACATACATACATACATACATACATAGATACATATATACATATGATTATAATGATCTTACAAATTGCATTTTAACTTAAAATTAGTTTCTTGTTTCAATTTTGATTATGGTCGTAACGTACATACGTAATGATCATAATGATCATACATAATGTACATATGTAGAAGTTTGATGGATCATTATGGATCATTATAATCATACAATTTCAGAGGACATGTGGTGTCTGATGGTACATATTTAAAATGCCGAAGTTGCAAATTTAAGTTACTAATTTTAAGATAAAGGTATTATATTTTTATTTTTTCATATTTTTGGATTTTTAAAATTTTAGTGGTAAAACACTTGAATTATGTTTACTTAGTGTAAAACCCCCTAAACTAAAGATTTACCGGTGCTAGTGGCCATTTTGACATGCACTATAGACAAAAAAGTTTAATCTATTAAATAAAATGATTTTGGGGGTTTTCCCATTAAATAATTATTTTGAGGTTTTTATTCAAAAAAACTTTGTTGAGGGATTTTAACGTTAATATTCCTATTATTTTGAACCAAAAAGCATATTTTATGAAAATTATATTTTTTCTGTCAGAATCGTAAAAGTGCATTTTTCACCAAAACCGTAAAAACATAATTTTCTACCAAAACCATAAAAATGTATTTTCTGCCAAAACAATAAAAACACACTTCTGACAACATTTAAAAAACGCAATTTCCTGCGAAACACACAATTTTCTGCCAAAAACCACAAATCGTATTTTTCCGCCAAAACCGAAAACACAACTTTCCACCAAAACCCCAAACACACATTTTTCTGTCAAAACATACTTTCTTGCCAAATCACGAAAAACTCACCTTTCTGCTAAAATCACAAAAAACTTACTTTGCTACCAAAACGTACTTTCTCATCCAAACCACGAAAAAGCATTTTTTCCGCTTAAATGCATTTTCCCACTAAGAACCTATAAGAATTTTGCTTCTCATTGCAGGTCGGCAACTTCTCTTCCAATGAGATCAAGTAGCCTTTACGATTTTTTCTTCATAATTATCACCATGTCAATAATTATCCCAAGTAACCTGTTGCTTCAAATAGAAACTTCAACCCCATTTGGAGCCTTTTAAAATGAGCTCAAAGTTCTTATACAACATTATACTAGGCTAGCATATTTATGCGAATGAGAGCAATGTCAAGATGAGCATCATGTATAATAATCTCAACATCAAGTAAAGAGTTGAGTACATTCATGTGAAAGAGTTGGATATTATGATGCCTAATACTGCATAAGCTAAGTAAGTAAGTAACAATCTGAGAATTACAAACCCCAAATATCACTGGAAGGTGATCGTAATTCGATATGACATTCAAGAAGAGGTCATGGAGGTTGTGGAGTCTGAGAAACTATGTAACGGAGCTGATGACGATGTATATTCATCGGGTTTGAATAAATAAACAATCTATGTGCAGTTACCTCCATATATATACTCTTCACAGAGTCGACACTGCGACTCTCCTACTGGAATTACTATCTTCTACGGAGGTTCACAGATTTCTTTCTCTCAAAACCCATTTGTTGGGGTTTTCAACGTCGATATCGACTATTTTGCGTTCTTTCGAATGTAGGCTTTAGGACTACAAGTGAAGCTTCTCTACGGGCCTCTTCTCTCCTTAGCCACATCTATCTTTCGTTATGTCTTAGTTGTTTTCGCTTATCAGTTTACCGTCGAGGATATCTCCGGTTATAACCGACTTAACTCATTGTGTTTTTAGTTTTAATATAATCATAATGGTGTTCAACAAAAAAAAGGTTACATATCCTGTTCCGTCCACGTACATGATAAATATCATTAGTGTAGAGAAACTCTTGATTTTGATAAGATTTTGAGAAAGATTCCTCAAGTAATCTCATTTGAAAATTTCTTGGAAAGTCTCCCATTATTTCTTTGGGAACTACGGAGAAACTCAAAAAGAGATTAAACACACATTTTACTTAAGCAAAGAGCACACGAGCACCACTGAATTTTTTGACTAAATACGAGACCCTTGCAAGTTTCTTATTTCATGATCCATTCTTGTAGTTGAATTAAGGAACATATAGCTAATTTTGGGTGTAGTTTGAATCTTCTATCGAAAGCTATTATTGAGAAGTTGGAAATTGTTAACATAAAACCTTTTCAAATGACACTCGCAATCGCAAACTCTTCTTCAACATCTCCATATGTCCAAATAAGAATTTATCTAGTTCATATTGGATTTCATGCTGTGGAGATGAGCAAAAATTATGATATACATATGATTCTTAGAAAACTATTTGTGGCCAAAATGGGTGCAATTATTGATCTTCTTGATAAGAAAGTTGCATTTTCCAGCTTCAACAAAAAGTGTTTCTTTTCTTACAAAAACATCCTCACTAAAAATCATCAAACAAACCTACTACATCGAAGTAGTTACTACAAAAAGTTAGTTGTGGATTCTAAGAAAGAATATAGTGATAAGAGTGAGGATACAGAAATTCTGGATGGAAATCCTTATATCGTTGCCAACAAAACTTAGAGAAAAGTTAATGTAAAAGTAAATATTCAGAGAGAAAAAGTTGATGGTTCTAAAATGACTTTGGCACTTCAACGATATGATGTAGACAGGGTTTAGTCTAAGGTAACGTGTAACTAAACGTTTCTCTATAGTTAGAGATATACTCACGTCTTGAGTTGAAAAGAAACTAAAAAGCATTGTGAAAAAGTTGTTGAGATAGTTCTGATTAAGATTAGCAATTAGATAATTTTCCTTGCATTAACCAATAAGACCGTATAATAATAAATTAAAAAGTTTTGATTCGACTAAAATATTTTTGTAATGAAGAAACTTTTTTTAAATGAGTTAAAACTTCGGGTTTGATAATTATGTGTTCCAAAACCGGCAAATCGAGAACATAACATCTGCACTTCCATCCCTCTGAGTAACACAAACCCATATAAAATCTTTAAATACACTCTCACACATACATACATAGTCTAGCGCACTCAGTTTACATATTAATTTATCTATGCTCTTAATGTAATTAAAATGAAGAAAAGGAAGAAACATCAGAAGATAAGTGGACCAATCTTAGACGTTGTATCGGATACTATTATCATCGCCTGAAAATTTGTTCTTTATCCACTTGAAGCTATTCTTGAGAGTGCTTTTGAGCTTTTCCTCTGTGGCAAAGAGGTTATAAGAAGCGACTCTCTTCTTCCTCTTCATCTCAGGATCTGTGTTGATGCAAGGACCATTGAAGCTATACGAGTTTGAGCGATTCTGATCGTAACTGAATTCATCAGTAGAAAAAGATGAGGAATACTCCGTGTAAGACTTGCTTCCCTTCATCATCTTTAGGCTCTTTTATTTTGATATTTGCTTTTGCGATTTATTAAGTAATGATGTTTGCTCTCTCTCTCTCTCTCTCTCTCTCTCTCTCCCTCTTTCTTGTTATAGCTTATGTGAGTAAAGGGGGTTTACTACACTTCTCAAATGGGGTTGGTTATAAAGAAGTGGGTAGCATGGTTTAGAAATAAAGTGGAAAGCAAACCGAATCCTTTGGTTATCGTACCAGACCAATTAAGTATATAGTGATCACTACGTTTTGATTATTATAAAACCTGACTTTCCAATTATAAATAACTATAATAGTTTTTTTAACGTGATAAGTGATAACACTAAAGCATCTCAACCAAATTTGTATTAATGCTAGGTCCAACCAATCCGATCGGTTAACTGAAAACCGCGTTTAAAACAACGGAGTACGAGTATGGGTGGGGTGAGGTGGCCAAGCATGTGTGATGTTATAGTTGGTTACATGATGGTGTAGCAAGAAGGAATCATCTACTTCCTTCATCTTTAAGTGTGGACCCAACTTTGAGTCTATTTTTGCATGCCACAATCAATTGCTATGATTAAACCTATAGATGTGTTCAAATAATCATCTAACTTTAATAGATCTTTTTTATATAGATCATACATTTTTTTCTTTTGAACAACATATTTGACAAACAATGGTCATACATATTTGACCAAAGAATGGTTGATTTAAGTTTTCCACAATATATCCAACTGAATTATATATATGGTATATATATCCAAACATATTACGATCGTTAACACGTATCACCAATTAAATTTTCATATTTTAGAAAAATAATTAGCTCAAAACTTAATTTTTTTCTCTAAATATGTTAACTCATAACCCATAAAATGGTTTCAGCAATTATGACAATACATTCAGTTAAATTTTTTCATAGATCCGTTACTGCAAACGTACATATATGATGAATTAAAATCTCAAGTTGATATCATACACATATCAATCGACTTAGAAAGAAAAAGACAAAGTGGAGACACCACTATATAGATACAGGACCCAACATGTCTAAAGCTGAATTGTCAAATTAAATTTCATAAGACAAATAACATAAAGTCGAAATTTTTTATATAGAAATTTGATTTTTATGAAGGATTAGATTTGAAAGCGATGATTCGGAATTCCACATAATGGTTGCGTCTTCATGTTTGTGGCCAAGTTGGTTCTATGTGGAGACTCTTTCAGAAGTTCTTTTCTAATTGGTAAAAACAAAAGTTACTATGATCTCTTCATACGTTTTGATATCACGCTTATTTATAATCGCACCCACTTTCTCTATTTCTATGGACCATCACATTCTTTCCTTGGTAACCCATCAATGAAAGACACGTCAATCGCCAGTATATAATAAAATCATGATGGAGAAATACTTAGAAAACTTTTTTTTTTAGTTCCTAGGAGAGAGTTCTCTGTTTTCTGGGAACCATAGAGAATAGAGACATAAACTAATTGGTTTCACATTCAATTTAATTCCGGTCTCTATAAAGAGGAGGCATATTAGAGACATTTCAAGATACAAATCATTATTTGTAAATTTTTATAATACATTTTACTATTTTGCATAATGGACAAATATATCTGAAGAAAATTTTAAATCATAAAAATATGTAAAAAAAGGAGACATCTTATGTGTTTACCTTGGAAACTTTTACGACCTCTGCTGCTGATTTTCGTCCTCAAGCCCTTGTATTAGGCTTTGATTTTAGTCCAGTTTCAGTTTGGACACCTTAGATCCGTCTGATCCTCTGTTTCCATAGGTGAGTGCTACTGTTAAGACGTCTGATGTTTTTACTTTGACGGCTAATTCTATTCATGATGTCTCTCTCGTCTGATGGGGTACTATCTTCTACGGTTGTATTATCGGAATCTACTCCTAACATTTGTGTCTCTGACCATGAAAAGTCGCATATTATATCTTCTGTCTTGAAAAATTTTAGATGGGTTGCTAAGGCTCGAGTATCTTCGAAATACCAAGGAGTAATATTCTTGTTATTCTCACAGACAAC
The DNA here is from genome assembly GCA_932364175.1 of Eruca vesicaria subsp. sativa. Taxonomy (NCBI): domain Eukaryota; kingdom Viridiplantae; phylum Streptophyta; class Magnoliopsida; order Brassicales; family Brassicaceae; genus Eruca; species Eruca vesicaria. The sequence goes on along the minus strand of CAKOAT010118487.1, from coordinate 572,978 downwards.
AATTCACCAAGGCTTCGAAATACCAAGGAGTAATAGTCTTGTTATTCTTGAGAGAGGTGCTCGAGCACACAAAAATTTTATTGTTGGAGTTTTCGACGACAAAGCTCTTTTGTACGAGAAAATATGGGGTATGTTGAACTTCTTGTGGGGTAAGGAAAAGTGCGTCACGATTCACTCGCTTACTTAGAATGCGTTTTTGTTCCATATTCTATCCATTTTTTATGAAAAAGATATTACACCACGAGCACTGACGTGTTGGTGACTCTCCTTTCTTTTTCACGGAAAGGAAGTAGTACAGCTCTGGATAGGATGATCTGCCTTGATCACTTGAAGGAATGGGCGTAGGGTGACCTAAAGGCTACCAGGACTCAACTGGTCGATGATCTTCTCTTCAGACTCTATGGAATGGTTCAAAGGATGCTTTGCTACTCTCTAGACACAGGATAACCATGTGTAGTGTCTGAGATGGATCACGATAGATCACTCTATTTAGTGTGATGATCAATCTTCTTAGGCTAAACATAGAAAGCACAAGAAAGGAGACAAGCTATTGCTTAAAGTTTTTAGATTGATTGGTAAAGCAGGTACACAGCCTCTTAAATCCAAAATAAAACGTAGATCCTGAGCTATGAAAATCGTAACCTAAACAAGAATGGTTTAGTCAATCTTAATAATACTCAAACATAGTTTACCCCAATTGAAATCCTAAACCTATTTGTCTTTGGTTTGCTGTAAAACTTAATTAGAAATCAAGAAAACATTAAACCAACAACTTGATTATTTTTTCTTCCTTCGGTTGCCTCTTTCACCTTAGCTTACATGAAATAGAGTAAGTGTTAGAGAGCCTCTTGGTGAGCTTTGATTCTTTCTCTCGTGACTGGCCCATCTCAAAAAGACAATGGGTCTTGTTTCTAATCAATGGCTCTCCCTTGGGTCGTCAAAGCCTTAATTCAACAATTTCCTGATCCATTCCGATCTAATCCATCCGCGACTTGATTAATTGTTCCTTAAGCCTACTTGGATGAAAAACTAATCTTCATATCTCTAACTAAGCTCATGAACGTTTCTCTTCATCCCTTGCTTGTTACTCATCCAGTCAAATGCATCTCTATAGCAAAAGTCAGGTTTGCTTAATAACTTACCCATTCCTGGTTCAATCTGCTCGTCATCTCCAGCATTTTCCAGCTCCTCTTGCTTCGAATAACCTCATGGTTCATCCAACTCCTCAAGATAAAAATCGGTTCCTTTTTCAACCTAAGTCGCACCTTCCCCTCCTCCTTTCAAATGATTTGACCTCAAATCCATTTCATCTGCAACAACGTGAACTTCCTCAGACACATTGAAAGTAGAACATATAGTATATTTACCTTGGAGGTCAAGCTGGTAAGCCTTCTGTTGATTCTTTTCAATAATTTGAATGGTCCACGTAATATGAACATCAACATTGATTTCCGCTCATTTGGAAACCTTTATTACCTTAGATAGATCCACACGAGGTCTCCTGGTTCCAGCACTGACACCCTTATTCCCTTTGTTATTCTTCCTTGCATAAAATTTTGTACACTCCTATATGTTCTTCTTAACTTGTTCATGCAAAGATCAAACAATCCCGGCCTTCTTTTTGCTATCAAGGCTAGTTTGTTCTTTCAATGGCAAAAAAAGTATCTAATGGAGACAAAGAAATCAACCCATGAACGACTTGAAATGGAGTGAGTTTGGTGGTAAAATGCATAATTTATTGTATGCAAACTTTACATGAGGCAAGCAGTCTTCCCAAGTCCTAATGTTCTTACTTATGATGGTATGCAAGAGGGTGGACAAGGTCCTATTGACCGTTTCAGTTTTCCCATCAGTTTGTGGATGAGATTTTGTTGAGAACATCAATCTAGTTTCTAGCTTTCCACACAAGGTTTTCCAAAAAATGACTAAGGAAGTTAGCATCTCTATCAGAAACTATGATCTTATGCATCCCCTACAACTTAACAACCTCTCGAAAGAATATCCAGCTACTATGATTGCATCATCAATTTTATTGCAGGGAATAAAGTTTGCCATCTTAGAAAACCTAGCTATAACAACACAAGTTGTTAACTATACCTATCTTAGTTCTACGCAAGCCTAAAACAAAGTTCATTATATATCAACCCACTACTCATCAGGGAAAGGGTGGGCTGTACAAAATGTTGTTGCACTTTAGATTTGGCTTGCTTGCACACCATACAAGTGGAACACACTTTATCCATGTCTCTTTTCATGCTGCGCCAGTAGAAGTGTTCCGGAGACATTGTTATTTTTTGGCAATACCAAAGTGGCCCATAATCCTCCTCCATGAGTTTCCCTGACATACACATATCTCAAATTACAACAAGGAACACAATAATCATATAAAAGAAACTTTTTAACTTGATAATTCTTGCCACTCAAATGTTTTTCAGTGTCCTTATAAACCACTTGAGAGTCAGAATCATTAGTATAACAAGACTTAAGGTGCTCAAACCCCAAAAGTTTTGTTTCCATAGAAGATAAGAGAGAACATCTTCTTGAGAGTGCTTCTGCTGCTACATCCTCCTTACCTTGCTTGTAATGGATGACATATGGAAATTTCTCAATGAACTTGACCCACCTTGCATGCTTATTGTTCAGATTTTGTCGACCTTTGAGATGCTGAAGAGATTCATGATTTGTGTGGATCATAAAATCCTTAGGTCAAAGGTAGTGTTGCTAAATATGAAGGGCTCTCATCGGTGCATACAACTTCTTGTCATATGTTGCGTATTTAGAGTAGCACCACCAAAATTTTCACTGAAGTAAGCTATGGGCTTCTTCATCTGCACTAAACAACTCCAATTCCCACTCTAGAAACATCACATTCTATCTTAAAGGTTTTAAGAAACTCATGTAATACAAGTAAATAAGCATTGGTTAATTTCCATTTTAAGATCCGGAATGCACCTTCTTGAGCTTTTCCCCAAGTGAATCACACATTTTTCTTGATGATTTTTGTGAGTGGGGACAGAAATGGTACTAAATTATTTCACAAATCTCATGTAGAAGCCAATAAATCTATGAAAACTTATGAATTCTCCAATGGTCTTAGGGGATCTGATGGCCTTCACCTTTTCTTCATCAACCTTTATACCCTGTGAAATCACAATAAAGCCTATAAACACAAATTTATATGCTCCAAAAGAACACTTTTTTTGGTTGGCATACAAACTCTCCTTCCAATAATCACATCTAAGACTTGTCTCAAATCCTCTACATGCTCGTTCATGGTTCTACTATAGATAAAGTATAGCATCAAAGTACATGTACGACCAAAAAATAATCTATGAGATCTCTCAAGACATGGTTCATTAGCTTCATGAAGGTTCTAGGTGAATTAGTAAGACCAAATGGCATGACCAGCCCCTCATACAACCAACGTCTAGCTTAAAAGTGGTTTTCCACTCATCTCCTTCTTTCATTCTGGCCTGGTTGTAACCACACTTTAAATCAATTTTAGAAAAGACACATGAACCATGTAACTCATCTAACATGTCATTTAAACGAGGGATTGGATGTCTATACTTAATTGGGATGTTGTTGATGGCCCTACATCAACACACATGCGCCCGTTTCCATATTTCATGATTTCCATGATGTTCCCCTTTTCCAAGACTTCATTTACCTTCTTTTGAACCTCCCTAGTCTCCACATGATTAGTCATGTAGGCTGGACATTTTGGAAGTATTACCCTTAGTATGAAATCAATTTGATGTTCAATACCTGATATGGGTGGCAAGCCATCTGAGTTATCCTCTGGAAACACATTCTTGTGTCTTTTAAAAGAAGCTCAATCCCCCTCGGACTGGCAGGGTCATGACTAGAAGTGATAAAAAATTCTTTGTAAACTACCAATACAAGTTTTGTTGATCAATCATTGCATTTTTGATGTCACTAGCAGCAGCAAAGAGAATTAGTTTACTTATCTTGGTGACCTCATCCAGCAGAAGGCCCTTGGTTGATGCCTTAGCCTCTTCTCTTTTCTTTTTTAAGATTCATCTGGTCATGATGCACTTCTTGAGGAGCTAATGGCACCAATGTGATCTGCTTTTCCTTACAGACAAAGGTATACATGTTATTGAATCCATCATGTATTTATTTCTTGTTGGCCAAACATGATGTGAATTGCTTCTAATGGTAACACATCACAAGTAATCTCATCTCGTATCTCTCGATTGACAGAGACACCTTTAGTTATTTGGTTACTCTCATCTCGCCCTCTTCATTGTACAATTGAAGAATGTATGGCTATGGGGTGTTTTTGATCCACAAGATTCAATTTGTCTACCATTTTTTCATTTGCCACATTTTTGTAGTTTCCTCCATCAATGATCAAGATACAAACGTTATCTTGAACTAGGCATCTGGTGTGAAAAAGTTCTTTTGTTGATCCTACTCTTTTACCTTAGGCTGTATGTTGAGAGTCCTACTGGCTACTAGCATCTCTCCTTGGATAAGATAGTCCACATCTGCATCATCTGGTCGATGGTGACGTAGAGGATACTAGCACTCAACTGGTCGATGGTGTTCTCTTTAGAGCTATGGAACATCTTCAAAGATGCTTTGTTATTCTCTAGACGTAGGATAATTCATCATAATGTATGAGATGGATCACGATAGATCACTATATCTAGTATGATGATAAATGTTCTTAGGCTGACTAGTAAAAGAACAAGAAACGAGACAAGATGTTGCTTAAAGTTTATAGACTGATCGGTGATAAAAAAAACTAAACAGGTACACAGCTTCTTAACGCCAAAAGAAAGTGTATATCCTAAGCTACGAAAAACCAAACCTAACCTAACCTAACCTCGAAGGGTTTAGTCAATTCGAATCCTACATGAACATGGTTTATCCCAATTGAAATCCTTAACTTATTTGTCTTAGGCTTGATGTAAAATTTAATTACAAATTGAGAAAATATTAAACCAAAAATCTGGTTCTTTTTTTCCTTTTGTTTTCTCGTTTTCCTTAGATTCCATGAAATATATGTGTTGTAGAGCCTCTTGATGGATTTTGGCCCTTGCTATCGTGATTGTGAAGTTAGAAGTTTTCAAGGCTCCTAAGACAAAGGATGTAGTATAAATGATTGTCGAACCAATTGTAAGGGATTTCAAAGCATTGAGAATACAAGTACTCACTTAATCTAAGTGCGATCAAATAATCAGATGGTTTTAAACTATGACTAATACTAGAATGCAATAATATAATAAGAAAATAAATAATTGAAATAACTTTCGTTGATTAAGGGAAAGGAGAACTCGTGGGTATAGGGATTAGACCTTGGGTGATCACGCTTCGAACTAAGGCTGGCAAATAATTAATTAAACTATCAGCCTTAAGCCTAGACACATCTCTAAGAAAGCTCTATATCTAGATGAATGCTCATTCACTAACATAACTCAAAAATCAAATGTCTTCGGTTGAATGTATAGTAGTAATCTTTAAGATTAAGTCTGTTAGTCATCTTAACACCTTTAACAACAAATGTCTTTGGTAAAGTATGTTAAAAGCTTAGGAGAGTTGACTCAGACATTTCATTGGCATAAAGGATGTGACAACTTAAGTGTGTATAGCCAAAATTCAGTACACAAGGGACCATAAGCAAGAAGCATTAAGTTCGTTCAGTTCCAATAGGATTGTAGTTGGCTTTAAATATTAAATTTCACCAATTATTGAGTTTCATGAAGAGTATTCAAGGCTCGAAGCATACAAGGCTTTTTTGAAGGATGCTTAAGCTACTTGATATGTTTAGCTAGGGCGTCAATTTGAGCGGGAGAGTGTTTTTTACAAGGCATTTTAAATCCTGGCTCCCAGTGCAAGTGAACGCAAACTATATGCTCTAGACTCTCCAAGAAATACAAGTGATGCAACCTACATGATTTTTTTGTGCCTTTCAAGTTTTTGATTTATTTTATGCATGTACAATGCAAGACTCAATGCAAAATCATCAAAGCAAACATGATCAAATACTTGGTACCTCGCCCAAACTTAAGTCACACAGTCTCTGTGTTGTTCAGTTGAGAGAGATACCCAAAAGAAAACTAATATTCAAAGATAAAATGGTATATACAAAGGCAGGTGATGGAGTACCGTCTATGGGAAGTGAGGAGGGGAAAATGCCCCAGCATCGTTTCAATATCAGAATCAAGACCCAACTCCCTCAGCAAATCGAGGTCGGCAAACCTTGTTGGATTCCAAGCCACTCCATGCAGCAAGTGATTGTATAGCTCTTCTTGAAAAGGAGTCTTCTCCCTGTCCCTATTAACAGCAACCTCCTTTCCTTTTGACATCTTGGATTTCTTTTGAGGAACCTGTTCATCCACTCTCATTGTCACCCTCCTTATTGGTGGGAACTGCTACACTTTACCCAGCTCTCTTCTCTTGCTCTTTTTCCTTCTTTGCAGCCAAGACTTGTTGTCTAGAATTCATCTCTGTCCCGGATCCAGTTGGCTCGGAGTCAAGGGCTTTCTCCCTTAGTGCAGATCCTTTTCTTTCATCTTCTTGCTTGTCAGCCTCCATCCTTCCCTTAGTTTTCTTCCCCATTGGTACCTAAACATTTCAAAGCTTGGAAGGAGATAAGTAGATGGAAGTAAAGAAGAGTAAGAATTTGCAAATGGAGGTTTCAAGAGTAAACTCAACAAAATAACTAGTAATTTAAGCTCAAGTCTACTTCTAAACTCCTTAACATGTCAAGTTCAACCACAAACAAACTTAATTAAGGTCAATTTAGAAAAGCCCCAAATCCATGAACCTTACTTTGTCAAAGTTCAAATTAAACTCAATTTCACCATTGAATCATCAACCCAACTTGATAGATAAGCTTTCCCTAGTCTATTTCATAGTAATCAAGTAAGAAAAGGACAAAATTTCGATTTTGAAATTCGAGGGTTCGTGAACCTATGAAATTGAATTTTAAAACTCAATACCTTGCTTTGGATGAAAGGAACTGGTGAATAGGCGAGGTGAAACTGACAATAGGGGAGAAAGTTTGGATTTAGGAACAAGAACTAGGTGATTTGGTTGAGAATTGAGTGAGTTATGGGATTCTTGGTGTGGGTGAGCTTGAGAGAGTATGAGTGTTTGTGAGGGGAAAGTGATGCGGTCATCAAACCAGTAGCTGAACCGGAGGTCCATCCAACATCCCACTCACCCAACCAAGGCGTCAAGCAGAACATATGTGCACTAAAAATGCCATATCTCTTAACCCTGGAGGGTTTAAATCATGAAACCAAATTGCATGGATTCTACACTCAAGAAGAAGTCAGTCCCAACTTTAATTTAGAGAAAAGACCCACGGATGAAGGAGTTATGAATTTTACAAGACAGAGGTTTTCCAGCCCATTCATCTGCGAGTATCCGAGTTTAGAAGTTGTTTCAAGCCCAACAAAGAAGAGTTCCGAGACAAAGCCGATCATAGAAGTCAAGAGTAGTTCAGAAGCTATCTATAGAGCCCAAAATCACGAGAAACGGTCAAGGAAATTGGAAGATATGATCAATTTCTCCAAACCGATCAAACCAGTTCTGCAATTGCTTAATTTGGAATCTCACCGGTTCAGTCTTAGTCAAACCAAAAAATGGCGACCAGGAGAGGCTTATAATCATCTGATAAGTATATCCAACGATCCAGAAGAAGTAGAAGAGTTCTTACCATGCACCAGAGCCCACATGATCAGGAGGATCTTATTGTTTGAGAGCTTTCCAAAAATAGAAGCATTCACACTTTGGAGAATAAATGACCAACGACCAAACCATCAAAGCTGCTGCGTTTTTGGAGCATTCCTTGCTTGTCTAAGAGTCCTAAGATGCACCATCACTCAGCAGAACAAACGGATCAAAGCAAGACCAGACTTGCCATATTTGGAGCTATTTTTGGGATCATTTGCCATCAATTCCCAACAGCTCTTTTCAAGCCATGAATACAAGGATTTCGACCAAGCCTTCAGCATTAAAGATGTTCCTAAGAAGCTTACCTACACCCTCAAACTGTCCAGATACGAAACCAGAATCAAATCCTTTGAAGAAAGCCTTTGGATCCAAGATATTTTCCAACGGCTAGTTTGCTCAGTTTTCCATATTTGTTTGCCTCTTTCTTTGTTTTAATTTTTATAGCTAAGTTAAGGCACGGGCCTATATAAGCTCTGTCTAGTCTTCATTGTAAAGCACCTTTCAATCAATCAAGAAATATATTCAGTTTATTTTGTTTTATCAAAGTTTGTCTTTGCATAAATCTGGTCTTTAGAAATTCAATGTGTGATTCATTGTTCTTCTATAGATTTCGTGGTCCTATAGGTTGTGTGTGATTCATCAGCCTTGAAGAACACAGATTGAGAGAGTCAATCAGCCCACCAGATTGAGAGAGTCAATCATCTACTTCATCAACTCGTCCAATAAGAGAGTGCGTTATAGCCAGCTTGTTCGACCCCATCCCCACTTGATCAACCTCGGGTTAAGTGTTCATTACTTCGATCATCCTTTGTTCTCAAGAGAGTGCGAGAAAGCCAGCTTGAGGATCCATCACCACCACCTTCCAAAGGCTCCACCCGAGTCTTATATCATCTGGTATCAGAGCTAAAAGCTCCTATCTATCATTTTGTTTCTATCCATTGCATTTCATTTCATTTCTGCTTTGTTTTGTTTTTGATTCCTTCTATAAATCGAAAAAAAAAACCCATAAAGATAGTTTATGTTTTGATTTGTTTCTGTTCTTGTTGTTCAAACAAGGGAGAGGAACGAAAAATATAACTATATTGCTTGTTTGATTCATTTAGAAAACACAAAAAGAAGTCATACGTGTTTGCATTTACTTGCATAGGCTCCACTTTCCTTTTTCGGTTTATTTGCATCAAGCAAAAAATCTGTTTTGTTTTAATTCTTGTTCTGAATCTTATAAATTAAAAACCAAAATAAAAAGTTAATTTCATTGTTTTAGTCTATATATTTCGTGCTACCTTAGGTGAATTAAAAAAAAAAAAAAAAAAAAAAAGAGTGAATTTTCCATTTGTTTTCTCATTCAAAAAAAAAAAAAATACTAAGTTTCCGTTTTTGCTTATTCTTCTTTCTTTCTTGCTAAGACACAATTTGATACCTTTGTTCTCTGTTGTGCAAGGTACCAATAAGAAGATACAGAGCCAGAGGAGAAGCTATGGGAGATTATTCTGAAGAAGAAGAATCTTATGACTCAAGCCAAGACTCCAATTTTGATGAAACTGACCAAGCATGGTCTAGTGAGGAGGACGGCTGTAATGGTTCATGGTCTGCTGATGAAAACTCTAATTCAGAGTATGAAGATGACCCTGGTGAAGAAGTACCTCGGCCGGAACCACCTGATCAATCACATGATACTACCAGCCACCAAGAAGGGTATGAAGAAGAGACTGAATCAAGGCTCAGTCTAGAAGAAATAGATGAATACCCGGGAGAGAAAACAGAACGTGATGATCATGAAGCTGACCAGGAAGACTCATGGCAAGAGGAAACTGATTCTGAAATCAGTTTAGAAGAGGCGAATGAGCATGAAGAAGATTTCTCGAAAACTGAAGATGTGTATGAAGATGTTGATGGAGGAGAAGAAGCTTGTTTTCAATCTGGTCAAGAAGAGAATGGAGAAGAGTCTTGTACCAAAGACATACCATGGTGTGAAGTACCATACTCTGACCAGGAGAAAGAGTACCAAGATGAAACTGATTTTCAATTCAGTTTAGACTATTCTGAAGAAAGCTATGGACATAAGCCGGAAATTCATCAAGATTCTGCTGAAGAGAATGAAGTCTTAAGTGAGGCTGGAAGAGATGATGATGATGAGCCAAGATACATCACGTTTTCAGGCTATAACAAAGGACCAGAAGACTACTTCAGATGGGAGGAAGACATGGAGGATTGGTTTCAAGCAAACAATATTCCAGAGGAGGAGAAGACAACATATGCTGAAGAAACTCTAACTAAGAATGCTTATAAGCAGTGGGAACACGATTGCATCTTAAGACTTGAGTTTGAAGTACCAGAATCTTCTTGGAAAGAGATGAAGGAATTTTTACATAAGGAGTTTGTTGAAGATGCTGAGATCAACCAAGAATCTGAAGAGGAGAATTATGCTAAGCCAGATAGATTGATCATGGCAGTAAGGTCACCTCCACAGCCTAAACCCAAGAAGACTTGTGATCCTAAGATGAGCGATACTATGTGCAACACCTTAACCAGCAGGAGCGAAGCTAAGGAAGCTGTGAAAATTGAGCCAAAGGTTAAGCTTAAGAAACCTAAGGCTGTGAAGAAGAAGAAGGCTAACCACTGTTTGTACCGAGTTCGGTCGTGTATCAGTAAAATGAGTGACGGGACTCGTCGGTGGGTTATTACGAAGGTGCGAATCTAAATGAACCGAGTGAACAGGAGGTTTTATTTATAAACGGAAGGAGTACAGAGAGAATCCCGGCATTCGGAGACCGTGCCGAGATTTGGTTTGAATTGCTTAAGACAACGAAATAAATCTAGCTATTTGCTCTAGTCTATGCCGCCGTCTCAGTGTCAAGATTTCNTTTATTTATAAACGGAAGGAGTACAGAGAGAATCCCGGCATTCGGAGACCGTGCCGAGATTTGGTTTGAATTGCTTAAGACAACGAAATAAATCTAGCTATTTGCTCTAGTCTATGCCGCCGTCTCAGTGTCAAGATTTCGGATCCCTTTCTTGTGTCTCCTCCCTCTCCTTTTATAGCTTGAGCTCCTCGGTGCTGACTTAGGTCGCTCTCGGCTCATGGGCCTCCGGTATTGGGCCTGTTGTCGGTTTCAACGGCCCCTTTTCCTGCTCGTACGGACGCCACTCGGGTTTGACTGTTTTACCCTCGCCGGGCCGAGTGTGATTTTTCGTGGGCCTTGAGGGGCGGGTACGGCCCACCTCCTACAGTAAGTCCCCCCAGTCTATTGACGGTCGGTCGACAAGTCAGTAGAGTGAATCGATGAGGTTTGCGGGAAAATCTACTCGGAATGCGGAGGGAGGTCTCGGAAGTTCCCCCTTTAGTTGAGGACGAATTCGTGGACCAGTTAGGACGAATTTGAATGCGTTGTCGATCTCATTCGGTAATCGGACAAAGGCGATAACCGCGTCGTTCACTCGGCTTTCGCTGTTCGAGATTTCTGATGGTTTACTCGGGAATCGGACAGAGGCGATAACCGCGTTGTTCACTCGGCTTTCGCTTGTCGAGATTTCTGATGGTTTACTCGGAAATCGGACAGAGGCGATAACCGCGTTGTTCACTCGGCTTTCGCTTATCGAGATTTCTGACGGTTTACTCGGGATCGAGATTTCTGACAGTTTACTCGGGAATCGGACAGAGGCGATAACCGCGTTGTTCACTCGGCTTTCGCTTGTCGAGATTTCTGATGGTTTACTCGGGAATCGGACAGAGGCGTTGATCGCGTTGTTCACTCAGACGCGTAGGGATGGAATGTGAATCGTCGCAACTGATGGGCCTCTTTTTTTTTTATGTCGGATTCGGCCCATTAAGGGCGGAATATGAACAGTCGCGAAAATAAAGCCCATCTAGGTTTTCGTAGACCTAATAAATGCTGCGCTAAGATCCGCGCCCCGCTTTTCCTATATATACCCCTCCTACCTTCTCTTCCTTTATTCTTCTCCGCGAAATCAGGTATCCTCTCTCCCTTCTCTCTACTTTCTCTCTCTAGATTGTTTGTAAGATATATACGTACCGCCGGTCACGATGTGTCCCCGGAAGCGATTGACTCGGAAAGAGAAGGGGAAAGACGTGGCGCGAGACGAGACAACCGGTGAGCCTCTTGACGACTTTGAGTTAGAACATCGGAGGGCGCTTCGCGACTCGGCTAGTCTTGATACCGCTCAAAGACTTCTTGTAGTTGACTCGGAAAGGGAGTTGAGGGGAGAGGCTGCTGGTAACGAGGCCGCCGAGTCACTCGGTGTCCCGATTTTAACTAGGAATTCCCCGGTGCAGCACGTTCGGAGCAATGTCCAGGGTCGCGCTGCTAGAGCGTCTGTTGAAGCTCGGACATCTGGTCCTTCCGGACGTGCTCAAGTCGTTGCCGGTCCTCCTCCAGTTCCGACGCGTTACTTGGGAAACGGCGTTTTTGAGCGGGGTACGGAACTCCCATCGAATGTAGTCCGCGTACGTGGTACTTATTCCAACAGACGCATAATGTCGACGTGGTCTACGTCTACCCGGGTTGAGAATCTGCTGAAGCGCCTAGATGCCGTTGGGTTTACGTACCTGATGCCGACTGATGATCAGAGGCCCTGGGCGCCCCCGATGGGATATCAGTGTGTGTACGAGGAATATTTTGAACGGGATACGAGACTCTGGTTCCCGATCCCGAGACTCGTAACCTCTTATGCGGCTCATCGTGACCTTGCCATAAGTCAGTTCGTAAATGGCGCATTCCGCTTGATGGTTGCGCTGTTGGTGATGTCGGCCGAGCTCGGCATTGTACTTTGTACCCGAGCTTTCGAGGAGCTGACCTCGATCAAGCCGATGGATGACGACTTCTTCTCCATCACGATGAGGCCGAGCTACAATGTGATCACGGGACACCCGACAAAAACCACCAATTGGCAGCGATACTACTTCTTCGTCAAATCTGACGAGTTTTCGTTCGTCGATCCCCCGGATGTCGGATCGCGAGTGTTCTGGAATTGGCATGCTGGTAGATAGTTACTCTTTTCTTGTAAACACGTTCTCGCATACTTACCGACTCCCTCGTTATTGTGCAGTGAATCACCCGTACCTGACCGGAATTCCAGGCTCGTTTTACGACAACGCCCGAGCGTTGGTTGAACTTGGACATCTTCGGTGGCCCGAGATAAGCGAGGAGAGGATACGTCGCGGGCTGAACCGCATAGACGACGGTATGGCTCTTTATCCTTCTTTATTATCCTCTTCTTTTTGTGCCCTGCGCCTAACACCCTTGCCTATTTACGCATTTGGTATAGGCACGTGGGACTCAAGGTTACCGTGCAAAGATCGGACTGACAAGAAACGGTCAGTGCTTTTTACGAGGAAGGAGCAAAAGGCTATCAATCAGGCGCGGAAGATGAGGGGCATTCCGGATTTGTCTCAGGAAATAGAGGATGACGAGGAGCTGGGAGGAGCAGGGCTTATGAACGTGCTGGATACGTTTAATCTCGACGGATCTGATCCTATCGATGCTATTATCCCTCCTAATGGCGATTCACCGAAGGCGGGGTCGATCGATCCCACAGAACCCGAAGGTCGCATTGATGAGGAAATCGCTCAGGATCCTCCGGCTGCCGAGACACAGGTTGTCTCCGATACTCCCTCCAAAAAGAAGAGGAGAAGGAAAGAACCTTCCGAGGGATCGGCTGGAGGGTCGAAACAGAAGCTTGATGGTGATGGTCCCGGTTCGAAGCCAAGTGAAGGGATCGGCTCCTCCACGGCTAAGGAGCAAGCCGGGTCTGACCAGCCAGCCAAGAAGAAAAGGAAAAAGAAGAAAAGGTCAGCCGAGAAGTCCTCCGAGAGGCCTGCTCGAGAGTCGACTGACGACGGTCCCGGCCCCGCGGCGGGGGACATGCCTTCTGCGCGAGATGAGTTTACCGAACACCCTCGAGCAGAGGGGGCGATGACTGAGGTTCGAGCGACTGTTGAAACTTTCCCCGGTCTTCCGGATGGCTTGGTGGAACGATCGTCTAAGTCTCCGTCTGGAGGAGAACTTGGGGAAAGAGATGGAGCGACGGCTGTGCCGAATCCCGTTGCGGAGCTCCAAAACGACGTCCCTCTTCCGAGTCCTGTCCTCGGGACTTCGTCTTCTCTGGTCGAGCGTCCGATTACTCGGAAGTTCAAGACCGTTTTTCCGGATAAGGTCTCTTTTTCGTTTGACGAAGCGTCTCCGCTCATCTCCAATGGACCTAAGTGTGCCGAGCTCGTTGGCCAGATAAAGGGAGGTCCTCGCAGCCTTCCTCCCGCGGACCAGATGGTCTTTCTGAGTGCCTTCAAAGATGCCTCGCGAAACTTCTTGACTGTGAGTATTCGTCCCTCTCGCTTTTTGTTTATATATCTTATATATTTTTTTTATTCCTAATCCGCGCGTTCGCTGAGCGTTTCAGGCTGGCGGCAGCTTTAATTTCCTCATCGAGAAATACGACTCGGAGCTTAAGAGGATGTATGCCGAGTCGGGCCAAGCCCGAAAGAAGGTCGAAGATGGGAAAAAGCGGATCAAGTCGTTGAAGGCTTCCGTAAAGCTGGTTGAGGCGGAGAAGGAGGAAGCCCTTCGTCGTGCGGAGGTCAATGCGATGCGGGCTGAGGATATTTTGAGCAGGTTTAAATCCATGAGGGATGCGGCTGCTAAGGTCGAGAAGGAGAAGGCTGCTCTGTTCTTGGACAAGTTTCGGTTGGAGCGCGAGAAGCTCGAACTCATCGAGGCACACGCTAAGGAAGCTGCTCGCCTGAGAGAGTCCCGAATCTACGAGGTTACCAAAGAACGAGCTAGGGTGACCGCCGTGATGTGCACTAAGATGTTCGTCAAAATGGAGCGAATCCGCAACCAGGAGGCCTCCTTTCCAGATTTTGATGACGCTCGGCTGCGTTACAGTCAAGCCTTCGGTACCCGGAAATGCCTCGAGCTCCTACAGAAGAGGGGAGATCCGATTCCGCAAGAGAGAATCGAGTACTTCCGCAAAAAGGAAGAGCATTGGTTTGCTGAAGCCCAACGATTGGATGTGGGTCCATTGACGGAGCCCGACGTGGAAGTATCTCCGCTTAACCTAGAGTCGGAGTTCGTCGATCAGGACCTGCTTGACATGCTTGTGGCGGACTTCGAGAAGGAACTTGCCGAGGGTCCGCATGGTTCCAACGTAAACCTGATAAGTCTGGCGGCCGCCGCTCGCCTCCGTACTCCGAGACATTCGGTAGAGGGCGATAACGAGGATGCCGAAGTATCCGTCACGGGGTCGTCGGGGGACGCTGGCTGCTCCGGTTCGGGAGGCTTGGGACGCAAGGGAGACAGCGTTGATAGTGATAAAGCGAGGCCTAACCCAGTAAGCCCGGAAGAGCAAGGTAAAGAAGCGGACGCTTCGCCGAGAGCCGGGGCAGGGGACGAGCGAGCCGAGAAATGAAGACGGTGTATCTGCCTTTTACTCTATGTTATCCTTTTTGTGTTGCTTTTGTAAGATGTTAATATTTTGACGCATTCGGACGCGTGTTTTTTTTTTTTTTATCTTGGTTGGCTTAATCTTAAACAATGGTTCCCGAGTATTTTTGTTATTATTTCTCGTTAGAGTTGACTCCAATTTAAATTATCGAACACGGATCGAGCGACAGGTCGGATGTTCGGCTTCGAGACCGAATTCCTGATTACTGACCGCCGGTTCGAAGTAATTCAAGTTTTGGGTACTTAGTTTTTACTCGGGACAATTGCTGGAGATGTACCGTCGACCGCTCGAAGTAACCAGTCGGTTGTCGAGTTAGGTCGGTCAATACTCGTACGCTGCTTCGGACGATCGATATCGAACTCGACCGTGTGCAAGTGAGAGTCGGTGTTTTATCCTCGAGGGTTAAGGTTTTCGATATGTCATAAAGTTGTTCTGCCGAGTGTTTGGGTGGTCGTTCCCTCCTCGGGTACAATTATGAATACGAAAATAACCGTCTGTCCAATGTAGTAGCGTCGGGTTCGTCTGATCAGGACTTGCTCGTGCCTACTGGTTTGGTAAGTATTCTTGCGCAGTCCGTCGCTCGAATTGGCGAGGGCGCGAATATTACCGAGGAGTCTCGGGTGCAGAGGATTACACCCGGCGACCAGTTTGGACTTTCGTAGGATTACAGCTGGACCCGGTTGGGCTGCCTACGTACCTCGGAGGAGGATCAAGCCGTTCGTAGTTCGTTGGGATGAGCAGAAGTGGCCGGAAGGCGCATCTACTCGGGGGTTTGACGAGTGGAAGTGGCCGGAAGGCGCATCTACTCGGTTTTTTTTTTTTTTTTTTTTTTTTTTTTTTATGAACCGTCTACTCGGTATTGTAGCGGCGGAGATGCATGGAGTTCCACGCTCGAGGCACTGCTTCCCCTTTAGAAGTTTCCAATCGGTAAACGCCGGGTTTAGTTACCTGGGTGATCTTGTAAGGACCTTCCCACTTAGTTCCCAATTTGCCGGCGTTTAGCTCTTTAGTATTTTCGAAGACTTTACGTAGAACGAGATCGCCCAAAGCGAGAGGTCGGGAGCGGACTTTCTTGTTGTAGTAGCCCTCGATCTGTTGCTGGTAATTCTGTATACGCAGTAAGGCCTGGTCGCGTCGTTCTTCGATCGTGTCTAGGGCATCCAGTAACATTGTTTGGTTGAGATCGTCTGACTGGGGCATTTTGCTGCGACGTAAGCTGGCGACATTGACTTCGGCGGGTGCCATTGCTTCGACTCCGTAAGCCAGCGAAAATGGAGTTGCTTTCGTTGCGCCCCGAGGGGTAGTACGGTGCGACCACAATACTCCGTCCAGCTCGTCAGCCCAGCAACCCTTTTTAAGGTCGAGTCGTTTCTTGATGCCGTCAATGATGGCTTTGTTGGAGGATTCGGCTTGACCGTTACTCTGCGGGTACCGGGGAGTCGAAGTGTTGAGGCGGATTCGCCATTTGTCGCAGAATTCGCGGAAATGTTGGGAGATAAATTGAGAACCGTTGTCCGTCACTATTTCGTAGGGTAGACCGTGTCGGCAGATGATATTCCGCCAAACGAATTTCTGGACTTCCTTATCGGTAATCCTGGTGAAGGCCTCGGCTTCGATCCATTTGGTGAAGTAATCGGTGAGGACAAGGATGAAGCGTCTCTGTCGCGAACTCGGCATTGGGCCGATTATATCCATTCCCCAACGCATAAACGGATAGGGGGCAGTCATGGTGCAGAGCATTTCAGTCGGGGAGTGGATCGTCGGTGCGTGTCGTTGACACTTGTCGCAACGTAAGGCGTAAGATATGCAGTCGGCTGTCATCGAAGGCCAGTAGAAACCGAGGTTTTTGATCTTGATGGCGAGTGCTCGGCCCCCGGAGTGATTCCCTGCTGCGCCTTCGTGTGTTTCGGCCATGACTAGGCGCGTTTCCTCGCCGTGGATGCATCGAAGCAACACTCTGTTCGCGGTGACCCGATGCAGACGATCGTCAATCAGCACGTAGCATGTACTCTTCGCTTTGAGTCGTCGTGCTTTCCATTTGTCGAGGGGCAGCGTGCCGTCTCGAAGGAAGTCGTGTAATTCGGTTCGCCAATCGGGAACCGAGGCACTTGTTTCATTCACGGGGGGAGGCTCTGAAAGCGTCGAGTCGTCATCATGCGAGTCCGTGGTGAGGGGGTCTCCCCTGGTGCGTGCGGAAGCTCGTGTGCGTACGGCCGCGACGGTGCACCCGACGGCTGGATCGATGCTTGGTTCTTCGAGTCTATGGATGGGTATCGTGCGCTTTACTTGGTCTCGTATCTTGCTTCCTAATGCGGCTAGAGCGTCGGCGCAAACGTTTTCACCTCGCGGGACTTTGGTGAGTTCAAAGAATTCGAATTCCCGAGAGAGGTTTTTGACGAGCTGAAGATACGCGTCCATGCGTTCGTTCCGAGTGTCGTACTCACCGCTAAATTGACTCGTCACTAGCTGAGAGTCGGAATAAGCGCTGAGTCGTTTTGCGTTGACTGCTTTCGCCAATCGAAGGCCTGCGATCAAAGATTCGTACTCGGCCTCGTTGTTCGATGCCGGGAAACCGAAACTGAAGGATTGTCGGATCAGCTCGCCTGTTGGGGATTGGAGCTGTACGCCGGCCCCGGATCCTTTGTTGGTTGCTGATCCGTCAACGTGGAGTATCCAGTTTCCTTTGGGTAACGCAAGTTCCTGAACGAGTTCTTCTTCGAGGTTTTTCGGTAGTTCGATGATAAAATCTGCTAAAACTTGAGATTTGGCGGCGGGGCGTCCTTTGAACACAACGTCGTGCTCGCTTAATTCGATCGCCCATTTGGACAAGCGGCCCGACTGGTTGGTGTTTTGCATGACTGTCCGCAGGGGGTAGTTTGTTAGGACTTCGACCGTGTGAGATTGAAAGTATGGTCGGAGTTTGCGAGCGGAAGTGATGACGGCGAGGGCCATCTTCTCAAGGGTTGGGTAGCGCATCTCGGGTTCGGTCATACGCTTACTGGTATAGAATATCGGCTTTTGTTCTCCGCGATCGTCCTTGATTAGGACACTGCTTACTGCGGTTGCGGATACGGCGATATAGAGGGAGAGGATATCGCCGGACTCGGGTTTCGAAAGTACCGGGGGTGTGGTGAGATACTGTTTCAGCTGTGCGAACGCCGCTTCGCAGTTCTCGTCCCAGATGAAACGCTTGTTCCCTCGGAGGAGTTCGTAGAACGGAAGGCATTTATCTGTTGATCGGGATATGAACCTATTTAATGCTGCTATACGGCCGGTTAGACGTTGGACTTCGCGGCTGCTTCTCGGACTGGGAAGATCGAGAATTGCCGAGATCTGCTTTGGGTTGGCTTCGATCCCCCTTTGTGTCACGATGTATCCGAGAAATTCGCCAGAGGTAACCCCGAATGTGCACTTTGCCGGGTTTAATTTCATGCCGTATTCGTTTAAGGTGCGGAAACATGCTGCGAGGTGCTCCGGGTGGTCACCGGCGCGAGACGATTTCACCAGCATGTCGTCAATATAGACTTCCATTGTGTGGCCGAGGTCGTTCGCGAACATCTTGTTGACGAGACGCTGGTAGGTTGCGCCCGCGTTCTTTAGTCCGAAAGGCATGACCTTATAGCAGTATGTTCCTCTGTCTGTGATGAACGCAGTTTTCTCTCGGTCGTCGGGGTGCATGGAGATTTGATTGTATCCTGAGAAGGCATCCATGAATGTTAACAGCTCGTTTCCGGCAGTCGATTCTACTAAGCGATCGATGTGGGGGAGTGGGAAACTGTCTTTCGGGCAGGCTTTGTTGAGATCAGTGAAGTCGACGCAGACACGCCACTTGCCGTTTTTCTTCTTGACGAAGACTGGGTTGGCCAACCACTCGGGGTATCGGACTTCCGTAATTGAGCCGGCGGCGAGTAACCGTTCGACCTCATCGTTTACCGCCTTAGAACGTTCGGGTCCTAGTTTTCGCCTCTTCTGCCTGATAGGTTTAAAGGTTGGGTCGACATTTAGCTGGTGTGAAGTGATGGAGGGGTCGATTCCCTTCATATCGGACGTCTCCCAAGCAAAGGTCGATTGATTGGCTCGCAAGAATTCGACGATATCTTGCTTCATTGCGTCCGGTAGGTAAGCGCCTACCCGAACTACCTTACTTGGATCGTTGTCGTCGAGCAGAACCTCTTGGATCTCCTCTTTTTGGGGATAGATTTTGTGTATAGGCCTGGCGGTTACGTTGTTTACTCGGCGCAAACTTTGCTTGATGTTTGCTACGAGTAACGCGCGAGCCGCTTCCTGATCGCCGCGAAGCGTGCGGATGCTGCCGTCATTGCCTGGAAACTTGACGCACTGGTGGTAGGTGGATGAAATAGCTTTCATCGAATGCAACCAAGGCGTTCCGAGTATGACGTGATACGGGGCACTCGTACCAATTATAGAGAATTTGACGGTTCGCGCTATTCCCCCGGCGTACACGGGAAGACGGATAGTGCCGAGCATATCCTCGGATGCGCCGTTGAATCCGGTCAGGGAGCGAGTTGAGGGCTTGATGAGTCTGAGATCGACTCCCATCTTTTCAAGGGTATTGTAGAAGATCAAGTCTACAGAACTGCCCGTGTCGATGAGGACTTTAGTCACCTCACAGTCGGCGATTCCTACTTCGATTAATAGCGGATCGTTGTGAGGCATGTGTACTCCGCGGGTGTCTTCGGCGGAAAACGTGATTCGGGGCTCGTCTAGAGGTTGAACATGTCGACCTCCGGAGGATTTCACGCGTTTCTTGTCAGTTTGTACAGAACGCACTGACTCATCATAAAGCGGTGAGCCCCCCATGATGAAATTTAGCCGAGGGCAGGCTCCCGAATGCGGGTCGGACTTGGCGAGGGACTTAATCGTATCTAAATGCTTGCGCAGATCAAGCTGCTTTGATTGATTAAGCGTTTCCCGGAGATCCTTCTTAGCGGAATTCAATTTATCTCGGAGGTCAACCATTTGCTCTTCTGGTGAGATTCGGCGGGTTTTGCAACGGTTTATGGTGTCTCGGAGATCGTGGGAGACATCCGGTATGCGGGCCTGCCGTCGCGTGGTGAGAAGCGAACGTAGGTCTCGGGATTCGTTCTCGTCGTCATACGAGGACTCGGGGCCAGTCAGTATGACCTGGATCCTTTTCCTATTCTTTGGTTGTTCCTCCTCGGGGGGCGGTTCGTCGCGATCGCGGGGCTCTGTTTTCTCCTCAGGTTTAGATGTGTCCTCTTTTGCCTTGCCGGATGGTTTCTGCCCTCTTTTATCCTTGTTTTTGCTCCAACTATTATTTCCTTTTGGACGCGGCTTTGGAGGGTCTGTTGGGATTTCACCACGGGAGTACTTTCCGAACAGTATTTCCTTGAGCTGCTTGCAATCTTTCGAATCGTGCGCCCTGGATTTGTGGTACGAGCAATACGGCTCGCGCTCATCGGTATCAGGTTTCTGGGACGTTGGTTCGCCCGAGTCATCGTCCTCTTTTCGGTTGTAGTGATTCCATCCTTTAGCACGGACTACAACTGTTGAGTCGGAGATGGCGTCCTCGTCTACCATGTAGACGAAGCTCTTCTTCTTGGGCTGTTTTTCGTCCGCCGAGTGTTGTCTCGGCTCCTGTTTTGAATCAGAGGTCTTGCTCGGCGCTGGTTTGTTCGCGTGCTGCTTACTTATCATCGCCTTGGTATCTTCTTCCATTCGGATGAAGTTGTTTGAACGTGCGATGGCGTCCTGGAGCGAGGTCGTTGGGTTGCGATAAAGGTCTTCTCGGAACTTCGAGTGGATGTAAAGCGTGTTTTTCAGGGCATCCACCGCGATGTTGTCGGGAACGTCTACTTTGGACACAACTTCCTTGAATTTCTCCATGAAATCTCTCAGGGCCTGACCGTGCAACTGAGACAGCTTCGACAAGTCGGAGGCGGTGGCTTTTTGATTAGTGAACATGATGTAATGCTTTAAGAAGGCCGTTGAGAGGTCGCGAAAGGTGTCAATGGAGTTCTCCGGTAGGCGCGAGAACAGTTCAGCGCGGCTCCTTCGAGGCTCTCCACGAACCGCTGGCAGAAGCCGGCGTCTCGCTCGGCGTCGGTGAAGTTCGCTCGACCCATGGCGATGTTGAATGCCGTCATGTGCTCCGATGGGTCGTCTGTGCCGCCAAAAGTAGGCAGGCGGATCTTCTCCGTGATTCGTAGCCGGACGTCGGTAATGCGACGAGTGAAGGGTGTACGGAGGGCGGTCGCGAGGACCTTATCTATCTGGGGAGCTGCACTCGTCACGTGGTGGATCTGAGAGTGAATCTCTTGAAGTGCGAGTTTTAACTCGGCAATCTCCCGAACGGTTCGCAGATCTGGGTTGTCGGCCGGTTGAACGGGGTCAACCGGGGTGTCAGTCGGCTGGATGGGTTGGTTCGCCGGAGTAGGAGTAGGGTTCGTGTTGAAAAGGAATCGGCGAGCCGTCGAGGGATTTCCGTCTGGGTTTGCGAGTGCGGCGGCGATGGCCGCGAGGTGCTCGTTAGTCGTCTTTTGAACCTCTTCCTGGTGAGCTAGGCGAGCCAAGACGGAATCCATGAGGGTTTCAGGGTTCTGAACCGGTGGAGTTTCCTCTGTCTCCACGTCGGGAGGAGTTTCTTCGTTCATCTTTTTATCACACTACTTTGTTATGCCCCACGGTGGGCGCCAACTGTTTGTACCGAGTTCGGTCGTGTATCAGTAAAATGAGTGACGAGACTCGTCGGTGGGTTATTACGAAGGTGCGAATCTAAATGAACCGAGTGAACAGGAGGTTTTATTTATAAACGGAAGGAGTACAGAGAGAATCCCGGCATTCGGAGACCGTGCCGAGATTTGGTTTGAATTGCTTAAGACAACGAAATAAATCTAGCTATTTGCTCTAGTCTATGCCGCCGTCTCAGTGTCAAGATTTCNTTTATTTATAAACGGAAGGAGTACAGAGAGAATCCCGGCATTCGGAGACCGTGCCGAGATTTGGTTTGAATTGCTTAAGACAACGAAATAAATCTAGCTATTTGCTCTAGTCTATGCCGCCGTCTCAGTGTCAAGATTTCGGATCCCTTTCTTGTGTCTCCTCCCTCTCCTTTTATAGCTTGAGCTCCTCGGTGCTGACCTAGGTCGCTCTCGGCTCATGGGCCTCCGGTATTGGGCCTGTTGTCGGTTTCAACGGCCCCTTTTCCTGCTCGTACGGACGCCACTTGGGTTTGACTGTTTTACCCTCGCCGGGCCGAGTGTGATTTTTCGTGGGCCTTGAGGGGCGGGTACGGCCCACCTCCTACAACCACCAAGAGAAGACTTCACACCAGAATTCACTGCAAGTTCCAAAGCTACAAGTACCCAAGGAAAGAACAGAGCAAAGAGAGAGCATTGAAGAAAAACACACTGAAGTTGTAGCTAAAACTCCAATCTGTGAAGCTTCACATGGACGACCAGCAACAGCCAACCAAAGTAATTCCTCTAACTCTATAAGTTTAAAGGATCAGACATGTTATAGATGTCATAGGCGTGGACACTTTGCTGCTGTTTGTCCATCTAGGAAATTGATAGAGACATCACTAGAAAATAAAACAGACTTATTTAGGAAAAGTGATAGTTTTGTTCAATCTGATTTGTTGGTTCCAAATTCTTGTATGATGCACTTGTCTTGTCGAAGAGAATGTGAAATATTTTCAGGAACCATGGTTGAGTACACTGCCCAACAGAATGAGGCATCAACCATGATGTTAATAGATGTTGAGCAGAAGTCAGTCCAAAGAAAGGCTGCCACAATGCCATTCAAAGCCAGCCTAAGTAAGGAAATTGTTTCTAGTATGAGTTCGTCCATATTACTTGATTACCCAGGTATAATGCACTTGTCTTTGCTAGAAATTTTTGATCCAGGAATAAGACAAGAAGATGATCATACCAGCCAAGGTAAGACTTTGCAAGAAAAGCAGCCATCTAACCAAACTTGTCCAAAGAAGAAAATAATTCTTCAACTTGTGGAAGCTATCAAAGTAAGTCTGGAAACTTCATACTTTGTATATCAGTGTCCAAACACAGATATAATGCACTTGTTTTTCCAGAATGTTGAGAATTTTTCAGGTTGCAAAGAAGTAAGCTTCAAAGACATCCCACAAGATGGTCTTCTGATGCTAGGAGGATCATATCCAAAGGAGACCAGAAACGTGGCTACCCAGGCTTTGGAGAATCAACCAATCCAGAAGAAATGGAGTGCCCAAGTCCACAGAAGAGGCGTGATCCTTTCCCATCTTTTCAAAGAAGAGCCACCAGATGCACCATGCATCACCAAACAAAAATTGTATCATCAAGGTAAGGTTCTAAACTCTCAAAAGAGAATGAAACCTGACTTGATCTATTGTGGTGTATCAGGTTATCCAGTTTTGAGGTCAAAACCTCTACAAGAGGGAGGGAATGATGCGGCCATCAAACCAGTAGCTGAACCGGATGTCCATCCAACATCCCACTCACCCAACCAAGGCGTCAAGCAGAACATATGTGCACTAAAAATGCCATATCTCTTAAACCCGGAGGGTTTAAATCATGAAATCAAATTGCATGGATTCTAAACTCAAGAAGAAGTCAGTCCCAACTTCAATTTAGAGAAAAGACCCACGGATGAAGGAGTTATGAATTTTACAAGACAGAGGTTTTCCAGCCCATTCATCTGCGAGTATCCGAGTTTAGAAGTTGTTTCAAGCCCAACAAAGAAGAGTTCCGAGACAAAGCCGATCATAGAAGTCAAGAGTAGTTCAGAAGCTATCTATAGAGCCCAGAATCACGAGAAACGGTCAAGGAAATTGGAAGATATGATCAATTTCTCCAAACCGATCAAACCAGTTCTGCAATTACTTAATTTGGAATCTCACCGGTTCAATCTTAGTCAAACCAAACAATGGCGACCAGGAGAGGCTTATAATCATCTGATAAGTATATCCAACGATCCAGGAGGAGTAGAAGAGTTCTTACCATGCACCAGAGCCCACATGATCAGGAGGATCTTATTGTTTGGGAGCTTTCCAAAAATAGAAGCATTCACACTTTGGAGAATAAATGACCAACGACCAATCCATCAAAGCTGCTGCGTTTTTGGAGAATTCCTTGCTTGTCTAAGAGTCCTAAGATGCACCATCAATCAGCAGAACAAACGGAACAAAGCCAGACCAGACTTGCCATCTTTGGAGCTATTTTTGGGATCATTTGCCATCAATTCCCAACAGCTCTTTTCAAGCCATGAATACAAGGATTTCGACCAAGCCTTCAGCATTAAAGTTGTTCCTAAGAAGCTTACCTACACCCTCAAACCGTCCAGATACAAAACCAGAATCAAATCCTTTGAAGAAAGCCTTTGGATCCAAGATATCTTCCAACGGCTAGTTTGCTCAGTTTTCCATATTTGTTTGCCTCTTTCTTTGTTTTAAATTTTATAGCTAAGTTAAGGCACGGGCCTATATAAGCTCTGTCTAGTCTTCATTGTAAAGCACCTTTCAATCAATCAGGAAATATATTCAGTTTATTTTGTTTTATCAAAGTTTGTCTTTGCATAAATCTGGTCTTTAGAAATTCAGTGTGTGATTCATTGTTCTTCTATAGATTTCGTGGTCCTATAGGTTGTGTGTGATTCATCAGCCTTTAAGAACACAGATTGAGAGAGTCAATCAGCCCACCATATTGAGAGAGTCAATCATCTACTTCATCAACTCGTCCAATAAGAGAGTGCGTTATAGCCAGCTTGTTCGACCCCATCCCCACTTGATCAACCTCGGGTTAAGTGTTCATTACTTCGATCATCCTTTGTTCTCAAGAGAGTGCGAGAAAGCCAGCTTGAGGATCCATCACCACCACCTTCCAAAGGCTCCACCCGAGCCTTATATCAGAAAGGGAGAGTGAGGGAGAGGAAAATTGAGGGTTTAGGGTAGGTCTAGGGTGTGTATGGGTCGGTTTAGGTTGTTTGGGTTCGATTTAGTTAAATCGAACCGGGATTAAGGACAAGAATACTTACCTGACTAGCCTTAGAGCGACCTCGAGGTGTCACTACGTGACGTCGCTCTGAGATTGGAGCGACCTCGTGAAGTCGCTCTGGGACGTCACTCTGAGGCCATTTTTTTTGTCTCCCATACGCTAGAAAAGCGAGCGACCTAGGGGTGTCTTCACGTAGTCGCTCCATGGTGGTTTTTGAGCCTCAAAAACGATAAAAATTCGAGCGACATGGGAGCCTCGCTCTAGTGACGTCGCTCCCATCTCACAGCGACGTGCAGGGGTCGCTGCCGGACGTCGCTCTAGCGTCTATTCTACAGCTCAAAACTGGAGCGACTAAAGCACCTGCAATGTCTCCAATAAAAGTCTTAAAAACAAAATAAAAGAAGAAGAATAAAATCTTAAAGCAATATGTACAAGGATGTATGATAAGGGTTTTTAGGGCTTAGAGCAAATCAATGTAGTAAAGATAGAATGTCAATCCAATCCTGAGTTGTACTAAGCACATAGAATACAGACATAGCTTAATCTAAATGCAACCAGTTGAGTTTTTATAATGATCAAGTATCAAGTAAATTAACTAAACAAGTAAGTAAATGGATTCAATCAAGTGATAAAGAAGAACCCATGGGCAAGGGTATTGATTTGAGGTGACTAAGATTCTATCTAGAGAGATAAATCAAGCAAGCACATGTTCTATAAGTCTAGACACTTTCCTAAACAAGCTCTTTGTCAAGATGGATGTTCATTTGTTTTCTATCTTTAGACATCAAATGTCTTTGGTCTAAATCAATCAAACAATCATTAAGGCTAGTCTACTAACTATCTAAGCTTCCCTAACATCAAATGTCTTTGGTTAAGGAAGCTTAGAGCAATATTACTTCATTCAGACATTTCATCATACACCTTGTGGGCAGGAAATATCTATTGATCAATCCTAGAATGATCAAGTCTAGGATAGCATTAAACTCAAGTAATATGCATAGAAAAAGATGGATCTAACAATAAACTCTCTAGATCATCTCCTAATCACCCTAATCACCCAAGCCCATAAGCTCTAAAGGAGTCTACTCACTAATCACCATATTTATTCTTAAACCTATGATGGATTTAAGACTAATCATGTTTGTGAGGTGATTAAGGCTCAGATTTACACAAGAAAGAAAGATTAAGATAATAAAGATTCAAGCTTTCACCAAAGTTTTGTTCTTAGAAGGTTCAAAAAAAGATAGATCTCCCCAAAATGAGATTACAAGAGTATTTATAGTAGCTTAAAAACCTAAAAATAACAAAGTAAAATGACCAAATGGTCCTTAGGAATGACTGATTTTCGACCAAACCAAAGTCCATACCCGGGCAAGGACCACTCGTCCAACCCGGGTGGCTCAACCCGGGTATCTCAACCAGCTTCTCTTCGTGCTTTGGACGAGCGGGTATCCTAACCCGGGTGGCTCACCCTGGGTGTCTCGACCGGCTTCTCTTCGTGCTGTGGACGAGCGGGCTTCCCAACCTGGGTGGCTTAACCCGGGTGTCTCGACCATCTTCTGGTCAAACTTCATTTTTCACTTCTTTTGTAGTTCACAAAGCTCCCAAACTTCTCAAAACACTCCACATCATACTCCAACACCTGATTAGGACAAATGAATGCAATATGGACCTAAAGATGCCTAATTCCTAATCTATATGATTTAAAATGCACAAGTTATGAAAGCTAAAATCATGTAAATATACAAGACATCAACTCCCCCACACTAGCTCTTTACTTGTCCGCAAGTAAACTTTCAAGAACTAAGGAGGGGAAGTTTGAAAGCGGGGGCTCATAACCAAAAGAAACTCTTCTTAGTTCTCAATCTAATAACCTTACATAATCATACCAACTAGCAAGAGCAAAGACTTTATCCATCTCTAACTTCTTTAGGCCTATCTTAACTCTTTTGATCTCTTCACTCATCTTCATACATCCACAACCACAATTCCACCAACTCTCTCACAATCATTAAGCAAACTCAACAGAAATCTTGCAAATGGTCAAGTGGTCCAAGTCATTTGGTTTGGTAAGAAAAGGTTTTAGTGTTAAGTTAAGCAAAGGGGGTTCAAGACATTCTTTAAAGGTGGTTACTCTCAAAACAAGTAGCTTTAACATTACACATAATATATCTAAGAAAGGGAACAACTCATGCATACAATGCTCAATCTCCATTGTCCTACCCTTATCCCAAATATATACAAGATAAACCTATATTTACAATGTCAAACCCAACTCTCATCACTCACCCAAAGGCTTCCCAAAGCTCTCAATAACATTTTCTTACTTAGAACTCTCTCTTTTTTTTTTTTTAGTTTTCAAGGGATTTTTTATACTTTGGAACACTTTTTAGCTCTCACTAACTTTGCTAGCCCCTTTTCTTTTATTATATTTTTTTCTAGTCTCTTTTTTTTTATTGCTATTCTTTTTTTTTTATATGAAGGGGTTAAGTCTTAAACATAAACTAGAGCTAGGATTAATTTCTTTAGCTATCCCAATAAGATATGACTTTTATAGAGTTCTAAGAGTTTACCCTTTCTTTTTCACTATCCCAAGATTGAACTTTTCAACACACCACTGCCCCAAACGTAGAAGCTAGACAATATGAGTGCTTAACCTAGCAAGAATGGAGACCAAGCATTGTCGTTCCCAATACTCTCAACATTATGCACATGCAAAGCTTTCCAAAAAGGCATCACTCAACAATCAATGATGGTTTGAAAGGAGGGAAGGGTTTAGGGAATGGAGTACCACTTGAGTTTGTCGAAAAGATTGGTAAAATAGGTGAGACAACTCAAGTGTTATAGCCATGACTTAGTACGCAAATGACCATATGCAAGAGACATTAAGTTTAGATAAGACAGGAGCTTGCTTCAAAGAGAGAGTTTCAATAAAACTGATGAGTTTCAAGAAGAGTTTTCAAGGCTCAAAGTCTACAGGCTTTCTAAAGGTTGCTCAATCTACTTGTCATGATTACAAAGGTCATCAAATTTAGTACTTAGCATGGGATCTTTACAAGGTAGGTGACATCCTTGTCCCCAATGCTTGATGCAACCTATATGAATTAGACTTTTAATGTTTGTTTTAGTTTTTTTTTTATTATTGCAAATAGGTGAATGATCTAGACTCAATCTTAATGCAACTATATGGTTGATTTTTAAAACTTTTTTTTTATATGCAAATAACTATCTACAATGCATGCTTATGACATAAAACACATAAAAAGATCAGCAACTTGGTACCTCCCCCACACTTAAATCACAAAGTCTCTGTGTTAGTAGTGGAGAGAGAGACACCCAAAACAAAGCTAAATGGTATATACAATGGTAAGGTAGAGGAGTACCTCTATGGAGCGTGGGAAGAGGCTGATGTCTATCCTTCGGAGTTGTCTTCCTCATCAGTCGAGGCTAGCGAAGGTGACTCGTTGCCGGATGAAGATGGCAGAGCTGGTGGGTTTCTCTTGGAGCGAAGGAGCTGCTGTCTAGTCGGTGATGCCAATAGATCAACTATAGGCTGAGGCTGAGGGGAAAAGATGTCTTCAAAGTCTGCTGCAGTGCAGCCAGCCACTGTCCCTTTAGTCAAAATATCAGTCACGTTCCACATGAACTTAGCTGAAGCTTCAGCTTGTCTCTTCACAGTCTTCCTCAGCTCATTGCATTTGTTTGTGAGCTTGTAGATGGTCCTGTCTTGGGCTTTGTTCCATCTCTGAAGATTTCCAATTTGGTCATGAGCTTGGCGAAGTGCACCAAGAGGCAAGGCACCAGGGCGCTGAACAAAGTGATAGCGAGGAGGGCCAAAGAGATGTGCACTTGCCCTGCTCGCGTGTCCTTCATGGAATGCAGCTGTCTTTTCTGTCCTCTTCTTGGCTGATGGGAGAGTCATGGGACAAAGAGGTCCATGAGGTCCAAGGTGGTGTTGCTCACTGATGTCAAATGTGATTCCTCCTGGAGACCTCAAGGTGGTGAGTGATGAGTTGGGAAGAACTAACTCAACAGCTTTGGTACCACTTAGGTATGAGTAGACACAGTTGCCATTGTACCTTCCAGAGAAGTATTAAGCCAGCTTCAAGTAACTACCATCCATGAAAGGGGGTCCAGTTGCATCATTTCCTAAACTGATTCCCTTATGCTGAAGCAAAGGTGTTATCAAGCCACCTATCCCAATTGGAGAATCTTTATCCTTATTTGTCCAAGCATAATCTTTGTAGAACATGAGATGCTTCACAAAGAACCCAACCATACTGAAGTCCTTGTAGAAATCAGTGGGGACTTCAGGTAGCTGAGGAGATGGGGCGTAGTGCTGCACAGCAGGGTGTCGGATGGAGGCATTCTTGTCATGGCTGGAGACTCTTTCCTTGCCAGATAACAGCTCATAGGTATAGTGGGCGAGGGTCTTTCTTGGTGGAAGTCCTTCAATCTTTGGCAAGGAAGGCTTCTTAGCATCTTGAAGACCAAGCACTTCCCCAATCTCCGTAAAGGTCA
Organism: Eruca vesicaria subsp. sativa; assembly: GCA_932364175.1. Taxonomy (NCBI): domain Eukaryota; kingdom Viridiplantae; phylum Streptophyta; class Magnoliopsida; order Brassicales; family Brassicaceae; genus Eruca; species Eruca vesicaria. The sequence goes on along the minus strand of CAKOAT010118487.1, from coordinate 543,312 downwards.
TGGAGTAAGCTCTCCCATCCACTTTGAACCTGATCATTCTCCATCCTTGCTTCACATGCTTAGAAGAGTGAAATGTGGCTTCCAATGTTGCCAAGAATTTACACGAGACCTCTTTGTATGTGGGGTAAGCCATGTTATAGAAACTCCCCATGTTCATGTAGTCTAGCATGCTTTTGATATCATCCTCAATTTCCAACTCCTTCATGATCATCACGTCAGCAAATCTGGTTGGAGTCCAAATAATAGCATGCCTCAAGTGTTCCAACAACTCAGCAGCAGTAGGTGTCTTGCTTCTATCTCTCTTAGCATTGAACTTGGCTCTCTTGATAGGACCTTGTTCCTCTTCACTACTCTGCTCACTCTCTCCCACTTCATCATCATTACTCTCTTCAACTATAGGCTTCCTACCCTGTCGCTTAGCTTGTGCCTTTGTCCGCAGCATAGTTAAAGCTTGTTGTCTACGCTCCTCTTCAGATTCAGGCATGGAGCCTAAGGTTTTCCCAAGCTGAACAGTCTCTCTTTGTGATGCTTCTTCCCTCTCAGCTGCAATCAAGGCTTTATCTTTTTTCCCCATAGGTACCTGAAAAATTCAAACCTTGGAAAAGAATAAGCACAAGAAAGGATTATGATCATTAGTCTAAGCAAAAGCCTTCACAGTGCAATCAATTTGCATACAAGAGAATTATGAGCTAGGATACAATTAAATATATAAATAAAAATATATGAACCTTTTTTAATTATTATTACTATTATAATTTTTATATATCTAGATTTTTTTTTTCGAATATTTTTTTTTTTTTTTTTTGAAAAAGAGAATCTCAATCTGGGTAAATCTATGATATAAGAGTTTCCAGATTGAAAAAATCCACATAATAAAGCTTTACCACAACTTAGCTAATCAATCTAAGCTTCAATCAACTTCAAATAAGCAATTATTGAAAAAACCCCCAAATCTCATGAACCCTAGTTTCTCAAAATTCAAATTCAGCTCAATTTCACAATCAAATCAACTACCTAGCATGATATATAAGCCTTCCCTAGTCGATTTCACAAGAATCTAGCAAGAAAATGATCCAATTTCAAGTTCAAAATTTTAGGGTTCATGAGTGTTGCGAAAATGAAATTGAAGAAACCATACCTTGTTTCAGATGAAAGTATAAGATGAAATAACTCAAGAGAGTAGACTAATGGGAGAAAGTGTTTGATCTAGGAAAAAGAATGGAATAATTTGGTAGGGATTTGAGTGAGATATGGTGTTTTTGATGCTTGAAGGCTAGAGAGGTTTTTGATTTGTGATAGAAGATGAAATGAGGGTAGAGAGAGACAGATTTATGTTTAAAGAGGGAACTGGGTCGGGTCTGGGCATGGGTCATCGGGTTTGGCCAAGAAAAAGGGAAGAAACACTTACCTGGATCGTGGGCGCAGGTCGCGAGCGGGCGTTCCATGCCGGGTATGCTGTCCCGGGTACGAGGCCAAGGGGATTCGTCGAGCTGGTCACGAGCGGGTCTCCTAAGCAGGGTGCCTCACCCCGGGTACGACCAAGCAGTTTCTCGAGCTGGTCACGAGCGGGCCTCCTAAGCCGGGTGTCTCACCCCGGGTACGACCAAGCAGTTTCTCGAGCTGGTCACGAGCGGGCCTCCTAAGCCGGGTGCCTCACCCCGGGTACGAACCCGACCATAGCTCAATTTTCCCTTCCTTCTTCTTAACTCACTGATCCCAACTAGCTTTGCCATTCTTACTTCTCCCAAAGATCCAAACTATGACAAACCATCTCCTCCAATCCACACTTTGTTGAAAATAGAATTCTAATGCAATATGTACAAGGATAGACATGAGACTTCCTCTCAAGTGAGCTTGTTTAAAGTCTCTAGCTTGACTTTGCCTTCCATGGAATTAGGCTAAGGTAGGGTCAGAAAGTGGAACACAGATTCCATCTTCCCTTGGTGCATTAGCCATGTAGAGCTTGACTCTTTGTCCATTGATTGTGAAGTCTCTCCCATCTGAGTTCCATAAGACTATTGCTCCATATGGCTTCATATCTTTGATCTTGAAAGGTCCGGACCATCTTGATTTGAGCTTCCCGGGAAACAACTTCAGTCTTGAGTTGTAGAGAAGAACTTGATCTCCAGCCTTGAACTCTCTCTTCAAGATGTGCTTGTCATGAAAAGCTTTGGTTTTCTCCTTGTAGATCCGTGAGTTCTCAAAATCATCCATCCTTATCTCATCAAGCTCATATAGCTGAAACAGTCTCTTCTCCTTGGCACTCTTAATATTAAGGTTTAGCAGCTTCACAGCCCACAGAGCATTGTACTCAAGTTCACCAGGCAGATGGCAAGCTTTCCCATATACTAGGTTGAAAGGTGTGGTGCCTAAAGGAGTCTTGTAGGCTGTTCTATATGCCCAAAGTGCATCATCAAGCTTGCTAGACCAGTCTTTCCTTGTAGTTCGCACAATCTTCTCCAAGATGTTCTTTATTTCTCTATTTGAAACTTCAACCTGTCCACTTGTTTGGGGATGATAAGGAGTTGCTACCTTGTGCTTAACACCATTCTTTTTGAGTAAGCTCTCAAACAGTTTTTTGATAAAGTGAGAGCCTCCATCACTTATAACAACTCTTGGTACCCCAAATCTTGGGAAGATCACACTCTTGAACATCTTGAGAACCACTTTAGCATCATTTGTAAGACTAGCCACAGCTTCCACCCATTTTGAGACATAATCTACAGGTACGAGGATGTACTTGTTACAAAAGGATGATGGAAAAGGTTCCATGAAGTCAATGCCCCACACATCAAGCACTTCGACTTCTAAGATAGGATTCTGAGGCATCTCATTCCTCTTGGTGATGTTCCCTCTCCTTTCTCAAAAACATTCCAATTTCTTCATCAAAGAAAGTCAGGTAAGAAAATCTCTTTACTCTCAAAAGCCATTTCTTTTACTTGTGTATAAAGAATCTCTTATGGCTTCATCTTCTTCTGACCTTGCACCGGAGATTCCGAGTGAGTTTTTAGGTATCTTGCAGGATTATTCTGATGTGTTTCCAGAAGAAAATCCTAAG
>CAKOAT010118487.1:493206-537905 GCA_932364175.1 Eruca vesicaria subsp. sativa | reverse complement strand
CCCGATGACCGTACTGATGAACTTACCACCTTGTTTGATCCATTGATGGACTTTTCTCACTCAGATTTCACTAAGACTAGGATTCTTCAGCTGTCCAAAGACTTGGGACGTGTTGGTACCAAGATGGTTCAAGAAACGTACCCCGCGGACTGCCCCGATCATACCGCGTATGTCCTTCTCCTTACCGCCAAGGCTCCACCTTGATACATTGAACCTGGACAAGAGTAGCTGAAGGGACCATCATCAGTCAACCTTTTATTTCGTGCCTTGACTAGATCTGGTCAAATTTGTATTTTCTATGCATTGTTTTCACACAAAACTCTTCATTTCCTTTGACTACAACTACTATAAAAGTGTAGTCTCTACTTCTGAATAAATCATTCAATCTTCTCTTAATAAAAAACATGAGTCTTTTGCTCTCTTTGTTCTTCTTCAAGAACTTGTCTTGTTTGCTTGGTGTGGTTAGCTCCAAACAAATCTTTCTCTTACTTGTTGGACCGGTGAGTCATATCCGGCAGCAGTTCGAGATCTGTCTCTTTGTCGGACATGTGCGTCATATCAGGCGGCAACTAGGCTCGGGAATATCAAAGGTCATTCCGCAACCTTTGTGCGACCCTTCGATCTATCAGTTCTCCACTCGGAGTTCATATCCAAACCGATCCAGCTGAGTGATCCGTTCTTAGGGCGTATCACGTAGGATCAGAAAGTGGAACTAAAGTTCCCTCTTCATCTGGTGCGGTAGCCATGTAGAGCTTAACTCTTTGCTCGTTGCCAGTGAAGTCTCTCCCATCAGCACTCCACAAAACTGTTGCCCCATATGGCCTAACCTCCTTAACCTTGAATGGACCAGACTACCTTGACTTAAGTTTTCCTGGGAATAGATTCAACCTAGAGTTGTAGATAAGAACTTGATCTCCTTCCTTGAACTCTCTCTTCAGAATGTTCTTGTCATGGAAAGCTTTAGTATTCTCCTTGTAGATCCTTGAGTTCTCAAAGGCATCCATTCTTATCTCATCAAACTCATGTAGTTGAAGAAGTCTTTTCTCCTTGGCACTCTTGATGTTAAAGTTCAGCAACTTAACTATCCATAGTGCTCTGTACTCAAGCTCTACTGGTAAGTTGCAAGCTTTCTCATACACAAGGTTGAAAGGTGTGGTCCCCAAAAGGGTCTTGTAAGTTGTCCTATAAGACCAAAGTGCATCATCAAGCTTAGTAGACCAATCCTTCCTTGTAGTCCCCGCAATCTTCTCCAAAATGGACTTGATGTCTCTGTTAGAAATCTCAACTTGACCGCTTGTTTGAGGATGGTAAGGAGTTGCCACCTTATACTTCACACGGTTCTTCTTGAGAAGTTCCTCAAGTAATTTGTTGATGAAACGAACCTCCATCACTGACCATAACTCTTGGAACTCCAAACCTTGGAAATAAGATGCTCTTGAACATCTTGGTTACAACTCTAGCATCATTGGTGGGGTTTGCAATAGCTTCCACCCATTTTGAGACATAATCAACAGCTACAAGGATGTACTTGTTGCCAAAGGATGATGGAAATGGCCCCATAAAGTCAATACCCCATACATCAACACTTCAACTTCAAGGATCGGATTTTAAGGCATCTCATTCCTTTTGGTGATGTTTCCTCTTCTTTGGCATTAATCACACTTTGAAACAAAGTCTTGTGTATCCTTGAACATATGTGGCCACCAAAATCCAGCTTGTAACACCTTTGCAACAGTTTTGAAGATAGCAAAGTGGCCTCCATACGATGATCCATGACATTGTGTAAGGATCCCATCAATTTCTTCATTAGCAATCACTCTCCTATAAAGTTGATCCTTTAAGAGAATGTAGAGGTAAGGGTCATCCCAACAGTATCTCTTCACATCCTTGTAGAACTTCTTTTTGGTATAACCCACAAGACTCAAAGGTTATTTTTCTTGTGGCTAAGTAGTACACCAAATCAGCATACCAAGGTTCTTCCTCTTATGTTGCCTTGACTTCTTCGAGCTTTCTACCAGTCTCACAAACTGTCATCACTGCTCCAATAGCCATGATCTGCTCTTCTGGAAGTCCTTCATTAATGGGAGCGCCACACTCCACTTTCAGCCTGGACAAGTGATCAGCTACAGCATTCTCAACTCTTGGCTTGTCTCTGATCTCAAAATCGAACTCTTGAAGCAAAAGAATCCATCTCAAGAGCCTGGGCTTTGCATCCTTCTTGACCATAAGGTGTCTCAAAGCATCATGATCTGGGTAGACAATGACTTTAGATCCCACTAAGTAACTTCTGAACTTCTCAAAGGCAAAGACAATGGCTAGCATCTCTTTCTCAGTAGTGGTGTACTTCATCTGGGCATCATTCAGGGTTTGGATTGCCTAGTAGATGACATGAGTCTTGCCATATTTTTTCTGCCCCAAAACTGCTCCCACAACATAATCGTTAGCATCACACATTATCTCAAAGGGGATATCCCAATCAGGTGGCTGGATGATCAGAGCACTCACAAGTTCACTCTTCACCTTCTTGAAAGCTTCAAGACAGTCTTGACCAAAGATAAAGATCTCTTCTTTGCACATCAATCTAGTAAGTGGCCTGGCGATCTTAGAGAAATCTTTGATGAATCTTTTATAGAAGCCAGAATGCCCTAGAAAGCTCATGATGTCTTTTACTTTCTTTGGAAGAGCCAAACCCACCATCACATCTATTTTAGCTTTGTCTACTTCGATCCCCATCTCTGAAATCTTGTGTCCCAGCACAATCCATTTTTAACCATGAAGTGATACTTCTCCCAATTCAGCACAATGTTGGTGTCTTACATCTCTTTAGGACCCTGCACAAGTTTGACAAACAAGCAGAAAACGAAGATTCGTAGACAGAAAATTCATCCATGAATACCTCCACGACATCCTCAATTAGATCATAGAAGATTGACATCATGCACCTTTGAAAGGTGGCGGGAGCATTACACAGCCCAAATGGCATCCTTCGATAGGCAAAGGTACTAAGGGCATGTGAATGTCATCTTCTCTTGATCATTGAGATGTATGGGTATCTAGAAGAAACCTGAATACCCACCAAGAAAGCAATAGAAAGGGTGATTTGCAAGTCTCTCAAGCATCTGATCAATAAATGGTAATGGGAAATGATCCTTTCTAGATGCAGAGTACAGTTTTTGGTAATCAATGCACATTCTATGACCTGTGATAGTTCTTGTTGGTATGAGTTCATCCTAGTCATTTTTAATTACAGTGATACCACCTTTCTTTGGAACCACATGCACAGGAGATACCCATTTAGAATCTGAAATAGGGTAAATCACACCAGCATCTAGAAGTTTAAGAATCTCTTTCTTTACAACATCCTTCAGGTTAGGATTTAACCTTCTTTGATGCTCTATAGAAGTCACTAGCTCATCCTCAAGATGTAACATATGCATGTACAAAGAGGGTGACATCCCTTTGATATCATCAAGTGAGTAACCTATTGCTTTTCTAAATCTTTTAAGTGATGTTAAAAGTTCAGATAGCTTAGTTTCATTCAGCTCACTCACTACTAATAATATGTCTCATTGGTTCCAAGGAATGCATACCTTACACCATGGGGGAGAGGTTTAAGCTCCACTTTAGTTCTTTTAGTTCGCTCCAGTCATCTTGCTGGGCGTCCTCTTGTTGAGTGACTGAGGCTACCTTATAAATCACTTGTGGCAGCTCCTCATGCTGATCCTTACTAGCAAACCCTTTATGTGAATCCAACATCATCCCGTAGGCAATGCTCTCCTTGTTCTCAATCACTTCAACCTCTCTCTCTACCATCAAAGCATGCTGTATAGGGTCCTCTAGTGACAACTCTTCAAGGAGCTCATCAGCAAGAGCGTCCATCTCTTCAATGTAGAAGACTTGCCCTTGCAGAGTTGGTTTCTTCATTATCTTCTTAATGTCAAAGTGGAGAATGTGCCCTTTACCCAAATGGAGATCAATCTTACCTTCTTTCACATTAACAATAGTTCCTGCTGTAGCTAAGAATGGTCTTCCAAGGATCAAAGGATCTTGAGCTTCTTCCCCCATCTCAAGCACCACAAAATCTGTAGGGATCTCATAGTTTCCAACCTTCACATGGAGGTCTTCCAAGATACCCACAGGATACTTCACTGAACGATCAGCCAACACCAGAGAGAGTCTACACTTCTTGTACTGAGTGAATCCAAGCTTCTTTGCAACAGACAAGGGCATCAAGCTGACACTAGCTCCCAAATCACAGAGACATCTCTCAAATACCATAGGTCCAAGAGCACAAGGTAGTGTGAAGCATCCTGGATCCTGTAACTTCTTTGGAACATCAAGCCTCTGGATGATAGCACTGCACTCATGAGTAAAGATCATCATGCCCTCCATCTCTTTTTTCTTTGCAGTTACAACATCTTTCAGGAACTTGCTGTATTGAGGAACTAGCATGAAAGCATCTCTTTCTTCTTTGTACTTCTCTAGTATATGCCTCTTGAATCTTCCAGGTAATGGAAGTTTGGGTTCATAAGGAGGAGGAACAAAATAGTTCTCATTTTCTGGAGCAATAACTTCACCATGTTTCACTGTTTTCTTCTCTTCCCCAACCTTTCCTTTACCCTTAGCTTCCACAATCGTCTCTAAGATCTCATCAATGATCTTCTCATCAACAATCACAACCTCATGATCTATATTGATGGCCACCCCCTCACCTTGTTTCTCAGCATCCTTGGTGAGAGTCTTAGGAGGTAATTGTTTTCCACTTCTGAGGGTAATTGCTTTCATAGTTTCCTTGGGGTTTTGATCTGATTTTCCATGCAGATTTTGGTTAGTGTTCATGGAAGCAAACTGGTTTTCCAAAGCCCGGAACTTGTTGTTGAGGTCATTGTAACTCCCATCAGTCTTGGAGTGAAGGTTCTTCAGCTCATAACCAACATTCTTCTCACTTCTAGTCTGAGACTCCAAGATCTGTTTCAGTAGAGCATTAGTGCTGGTTTCCTGAGGAGTAGAGGTAGAAGGGTTAGCTTGCTGTTCAGAAGATTGGTTCCCTTTTTTGGAGAAACCAGGAGGTGGGTTTTGCTGAGGCTGATAGCTGCCTTGCTAGTGGTTCATAGGCTGGTATCCTCCTTGTGGGTAGTTGTTGTACCAAAATTTGGGTTCTTTCTTGTACCAACTGCCATTTTTGTTGATGAAACACAGCTCTTCTTGACCTTCAAGACCCTCAACCTGATTGACCACAGGTTGTGCTTCTTGGTTTGTGTTACCAACAAAGTTCAGCTGCTCTTGGGTAGTTTTTTCTGCAATGAGTATGTCTATCTTATCTTGTAGAGCTTTTAGATCATTCCTTGTATGCTTGTCATCACCTCTACTACCTCTTTCGTGGTCTCCACTGTAGACTGCATCACTCTTCGCCATGTTGTCAACCAGCTCCTCAGCATCTTCCTCAGATCTTCCCAAGAAGAACCCATTCCTAGTAGTATCCAGTCTTGCTCTGTACTTAGGAAGAGCACCCCTGTTGAATATAGTCAGCAAGCTTTCCTTGGAGAAACCATGGTGTGGGCATTGAGCTTGATAGATTTTGAATCTCTCCCAGGCTTCACTGAATCCTTCTAAGTTCTTCTGTTGAAAACTAGAGATCTTATTTCTCAGCTTAGCAGTTCTTGAAGTAGAGAAGAATTTCTCCAAGAATGCTCTCTTACATTCATCCCAGGTGGTGATGGAGTCGCTGGGTAGAGACTTTTCCCACTGACGTGCCTTATCCTCTAAACATAAAGGGAATAGCTTGAGCTTGAAGGCATCCTCGGACACACCATTGGTTTTTGACAACCCACTGTAACTGTCAAACTTGTCCAAGTGATCAAATGGGTCTTCTACAGGTAAGCCATGATACTTGTTGTTCTCGATCACGTTGAGTAGGCCTGGTTTGACCTCAAAGTTGTTGGCCTCCACAACCGATGCTCGGATTCCCAACCTATGACCATGAATGTTTGGGCGGTCGTAGGTACCAATGGGTCTAGCTGGTCCTGTGGGTGTACTGGCCCGGGTGGGACATGGTTGTTAACTCCATGTGGTGGGTCTTCCATATCGGTATCCAACCTCTGTAGGTGAGCATGTTGTTCTGCTCGTTTTCTCTGTCTTGATATCTCTCTTTCAAACGCTCTGATATCTGCAACTCGTGGAACTAGGTTTGTTGTGCCTTTGCTCCTCTAGTTCATACACCTGATATGCCAAGGGAGATGAAGATGTATAATCAGTAACAAAATAGAAGAAAAATGACTTAGTCTCAAGCAAGTGACTAAATTTCAATGTTTAAATCTACACAGAATTTGGCAATGTCGCCAATTTGAAGTTCAGAGTTTTCAAGGCTCCTAAGACAAATGTTGTAGTATAAATGATTGCCAAACCAATTCTAAGGGATTTCAAAGCACTGAGAATGCAAGTACTCACTTAATCTAAGTGCGATCGAATAATCAGATTGTGTTAAACTATGACTAATACTAGAATGCAGTAATAGAATAAGAATAGCAATAATTGAAATAAATTTCTTTGATTAAGGGAAATGAGAACTCATGGGTATAGGGATTAGACCTTGGGTGATCAAGCTTCGAACTAAGGATGCCAAATGATTAATTAAACTATCAGCCTTAAGGCTAGACACATCTCTAAGCAAGCAATATATAGAGATGAATGCTCATTCACTAACATAATGTCTTTAGTTGAATGTTATAATAGTAATCTTTAAGAACAACTCTATTAGCCATCTTAACACCTTTGATAACAAATATCTTTGGTAAAATATATATTAAAAGCTTAGGAGAGTTGGCTCATGCATTTCATTGAACACCTTGTGTGTGGGAAATGCTTAAAGCTCAACCTTTGAGAGGTCAACTAAAAAGATGCATTATGAATACTCTACTAGCAAGGAATAAGAGAAATCTACACTAACAAACATCCTAGTTCTAGCCTAATCACCCTTAATCTCCCTAACCCACGAATTCAAAGGTGGATTACTCACTAATCTTCATGATTCCTCTCAAACTCATATTGGATTCAAGCTTAATCATGTAAAGATAAGTAGATAATATAATAAAATCAACAGGATTACAAGAACAATGTAAAAATGATTCAAAGAAATGAACTTTCCAAGAGGTTTTTGTGTTTTCTCTTCAAGATGGAAAGATAATCTGTCTGGTAAGCTACAAAGAGTACTTAAACTTAGGTTTAGAAAGTGTAAAACGTCCAGGCAAATGACAAAAAGGTCCCTAGAAAATCCAAAGTTTCGACCAAGTAACTGACGCGCAAAGAGCTCACAGTGTCGCTCTGGCTCGAGAGCGACCTCGGTGTGTCGCTCTAGCACGTCACTCCAGGATCATATTTGTCTCCCGAAATGACAAAAAGGCCGAGCGACCATGACGTCTCGCTCTGGAGGTCGCTCTGGATTAGGAGCGACGCCATGGGCTCGCTCTGGCACGTCAATCCAAGGTCCTCTTCGTCTCCCGAAATGACAAAAAGCCAAGCGACCATGACGTCTCGCTCTTAAGGTCGCTCTGGCTTGGGAGCGACGTCATGAGGTCGCTCTGGCACGTCGATCCCGCTCTGTTCGTCCAATGATCACTATTTACTCCTCTTTTGAGCCTCCAATGCATCTAATCACCTCCAAGAACTCCAAGGGTACTCCAATACCTAATAAAGACTCATTTATGCAAAAATGCAACCTAGAAATGACTAAATAGTAATCTATATGATCAAAATTCATATGGATTAATGGATAAAACAATGGAAATATGCAAGATATCAGATTGGCACATCCCAAATGACAATGGGTCTTGTTTCTGATCAATAGCTCTCCTTTAGGCCATTGAGACCTTGATTCATCCATCTCTTGATCCATTGTGATCCAGCCAACTCCTAACTTATTTAATTTTTCCTCCAGCCCACTTTGGCAGAGAAACTAATTTACATAGCTCTGACTGAGCTCAGGAACATTTATCTTCATATGTTGCTTGTAACTTATCCAATCAGATGTACCTCGGTCACCAAAGTAAGGTTGGCCATCAGCTCACCCGTTCCTAGTTCAATCAGCTTGTCTTCTCTAGACTCGTCAAGATCATGTTGCTCCGCATAACCTCTTGGTTCGTCTGAATCATCGAGCTAAGGATCAGTTCATGGTTAAACCTGGATCACACCAGGAAGGCCTCGTTCAGTATTGGCCCTCCCTAGCTTAACCGTGTCCCGTTTTGGGATAATATTTCCCAAGTCCCTTTCACTTAATCACTGATGAGGGATTGGCCATAATTTCTAAACCTCCTGGTGAGATTTTCGAAAGCTAAGCCCTTCACTCGAGTCTTATCTATTGAGGTAAAGTTAGTGGTTGATCTTTCATTTAAGCTTATGTGTTCTATGGAAACTGAAAAGAATACGGTAATTTTTAAATCCTTCCCAAGGACCACACTACACATGGTCCAATCATCATCCGTTTTTTTTTCTTTTAACAGATGCCTATACATGTGTTTAGTTAATGGTGAATGGTTAGCTCTTTTCTCATATGGTCACTGTTCTTTTGAACCTCCAAAATTTTTGGATCATAGTCTTTGCCATATGAAGCTAGGATCTGAAAGATTAGGATGCTACCAGGGATAACATACTGTGGAAAATACACCATTAAAAATTACTTATTCTCTTTTTTTTTCTTCTCAATAAAAATTATAATTACCTTATCCTCTCGAGAGAAAGAAAGAACACAGTTGTCCTTCTCTATTTCTGGCAATCTCCCTCCGTGGTAGGCCCTTCTTGTCACCTTCGCTAGGTGAGGGAGGCTCTCCTCCTCTTCTTTAGTTTAGTCTAGGTTTTGCTAGGTTTACATTCAGTTTCTGTGAGGGTCTCTTCCGTGGCCTGGCGCGTGCGTTACGTTCTCAGACAGCTCGAGCTTCCATGTGGTGGCTTGTCCCTCTTGGATATCCTTTTACTTGCTTCAGAACGGCGGTCTGAGGAACATTGGTTTGCTATTGACTTTTTCGGTGAAAAAGTTTGATTTGAGACATGTTCCCCCTCGCTCTGCTATGTGGATTAGTGGTTGGACTTGTTCTGTCTTTTGGTTTGGTTGTTAACTTTTTGAAGTGTTATTTTTCTTTTTTAATTGGAGGTCCATCTTCAGTTTTTTTGTTGTTTTTTGTAAGTCTACGATTGTTTTTAGGTTTATGATCTCTATCTTTCCTTTTTTGAATTTAGAACTTATAGATTTTTTGGGGATTTGAGTATTGAAATTTTCATCTAATCATGTGTACCCGTATATTGATTTTAAGTTCCTTTCTTTAGGTTTTAGCTTTAGGGGATTCTTCTTCCTTAAACATATGTATTTTTTTTTACATGGGGATATCTCAGACCTATAGAAATGTCGAGATTAATCTCTAAGGAGAGATACAGTCCATCAGATATACTTTATCTCTGGGTATTCAAATGAGCCCTAAACACATAGACCCATATCCGTGTAAAGTGACTGTGAATAATTGTAACTTAATTTTGTGTAGCAGGTAGGTCAAAACTGACACTGGTTATTCAACTATATTCCATCCGGTCAACATCTGTGTTACTATGTATTCCTCTCTGAATGAATTATTATCCTTGTGATGGAAAAGAAAACTATTTGTTCTCTACTTAAAGAGAGAGAAAGTTTTCTTGGTAGTGAGTAGGCATGGGCAATAAAACCACATCCGAAAACTCGAACCAAATCCGGTCCGATAAAACCGGTTTGGGTCGGATATGGATCCTCTAAATATACCGTTCGGTTCATGTTTTCTTGGTACAATGGATCTCGGTTCGGTTTGGTTAAAACTTGAGAACCGATTGGTTACATCCGAAACCTGACATTTTATCAACCCTAATCCCTCCTTCAATTTACTTATCGATTACAAAGGGAGACCTATGAAATTCTCTGCGAAATTCTCAAGTTTCACTCAAACATTTCCGAAATCTCAACCACCTGTGATATTATTTCCTATACCGTTCCCTTAACCCCTCAATCAAATATCCTCACTGATTCGAATCATCAACTCGAATTTGAAACCCTAAATACCAGCTCCTATAGATGTCTATGCGATTCCTCATACTTGATAACCCAAACCACCTCTTTGCTTACAGAATAATCAATCTGAGGTGCTCTACTTTCTCTTGGTTTCTCGATAACATAGCTTTGTTTTTCAGTTTCGGGTTTTTTTGTTGAGATAATATGTTGGGGGGTTTTGGGTTAATGCAAGTAGCTTTTTTTTTATTTTTCTTATGTAGTTGATACTTGTAGCTTCTTTTGCTTTAAAATTTTATCAAGTATTCATCGGTTTTCTTATGTCTTTGGTTGAATGTCTTTAAGATGTTAAATCTGACTGATGCGTGAGATAAATTGAGTTTGTTTGCATCTTACTGACATGATACAAAGATAACGTATAACAAGTCATCAAGAGTTGATCATATATGTTCATATCGAGTTTATAGGCTGTAGCTTCTTTTGCTTTAAAAATTATATTAAGTATTCATCATTTTTTCTTATGTCTTTGGTTGAATGTCTTTAAGATGTTAAATATGAGTCTGATGCGTGATCATATATGTTCATATCGAGAGTTGATCATATATGTTCACATCAAGTTTATAGCCGTGAAGAGGTGTCTTTGATATATAGTGATCATGTAACTTATGATGTTTTAATTTATCGTGAACAAGCTCTTACTGATTTTAATGCTTCTTTTTCTTATCTTGCAGATGGCGTCTTCATCTTCTAAAAGCCAGCAGACTGAAGAGCCAATGGATGTGGAATATGAAGAGCAAGAGAACCAAGGGAAAAGTGCTGATGCAAATGTAGCATCATCTCAAGCGACCAAGGTGAAGAAGGTGGTTGAGCCAAGGTATAAGGTCTGGGAGAATTACACCAGAACCAAACAGTCGTGACAAATGCATCTGTCACCATTGCCAAAAAACCTTCCCATGTGCATCCAAGTCAAGCACTTCTAACCTGAAGAAGCATCTGAAAATCTGCAAAGAACACCAATCATGGTTGACTAGCAAGGAAAAGAATCAACAGCAGCTTGGTAATGAAGGAAATCTGAAGCCATCTAAAGTGTCTGAGACGGTTTTCAAAGAAGCTTGTAACGAGCTGATGGTGTTAGCAGAATTGCCACTTTCATTCATTGAAAGTGCTGCATTTAAACACTTCTATGAAAAGGTAATAGCTTGTATAACATTGTCTTTAAATATTTGTTTTGAAATGATCTAACTTTACTCACTCTTTTAATCTCACAAATTTTAAGGTTCACTTGTACAAGCCTCAGTTAAGAAGGACTGCAACAAGGAACATTATATAAATGTTTGTGAAAAAGAAAGCAGCGATGAAGAACTTGCTCTGCACAAGCAAACAAAGAGTTTCACTTACCACTGATATTAGGGTATCTCATATCACATGCAAAGTTTTTTATGTATTAAATGTCAATACAATTCATATTTCAATAATTACATACATTTATACTAACTCGTTCATGGTTTTCATTCATGACTCACAAGTGCAAGTTACATGGTTATCACCGCACATTTCATTGATGACTCGTGGCAGCTGAAGAAGTTAATCATTGGCTTCAATTATGTCATGGATCACAAATGTCAGAACATTGCTACTGTTCTTTTAGAGTGTTTAGCAGACTAGGGTATTGAGAAAGTGTTCTGCATCACATTAGATAATGCAACTTCTAATACTTCTTCTATTAGGAGGATCCATAATGAGTTTAGTTCGATTTCTTCTGATGCTTTGGTCTTAGATGGCAACTTCTTACACATGAGGTTTTCCCATATTATCAACTTGATTGCAAAAGAGGGGTTGAATGATTTAGGTGAGAATGTCTTGGCTATTCGTAATGATGTTCAGTATGTTCGATCTTCAACCACTAGGTTAAATGCATTTGATCAAAGAGTCACAACTGGTAAGATGACTCGTGGTAGCTTGCCTCTAGATATAAAGACTAGGTGGAGTTCAACTTTTCTCATGCTATCTAGTGCGCTACAGTTTAAGATAGCATTTAATAGGATGGAATCAGAAGATATGTTGTACAATGACTAATTTTTAGAAGTAGAAAATGGGGCTAAGAGGTGTGGACCACCTGCTGGTAGCGATTGGAGTACTGTTGAGAAGCTAATTCGATTTTTGATCATCTTTTACAACATCACTTTGGTTGTATCATCCTCATCTAAGGTCAATGCATTCAAATTCTATGGTGAGATAATGACAATTGAGAGAAATCTCACACTTTTACCTAGTAGTTTAGACTATGAGTTGAAGTTGAGAGCATCAGAAATTTTGAAGAAGTTTTTAAAGTATTGGAATGGTGTCAAGGGTGTCAATAAAATGTTGATCCTAGCAACAATCTTTGATCCGAGGAATAAGATGCATTTTCCTAAGCTTTTTTTTTTAGAAATTGTATGGGAAAGACAGCTTCGGGCTAAGGATATGCTGAATTCAGTGACTGATCTTCTCACATGCATGTTCAACGAGTACAACTCGCGTTTCAAAGGGGCATCTGGACAAGCATCACAGTCAACTGAAGCTTCTAAAGCCCCTGGTTCAGAGTCTCAGGAACAAGCAACAGAAAGAATGGAACTGGTAGTTGACGATTTTGGCTATGAAATGATGGATGTTGTGTACAAGGATCTTGTTTCTGAAAAAAGGTGAAGATACAAGGGATGAACTTGAGGTTTACTTTAAGGAAGCTATTGAGACTCCTAAGATCATAAACGGACTTGATTTTGATGTTCTGTCATGGTGGAAGGTGCACAAAATCAAGTATTCAGTTCTTACAGAGATGGCCAGAGATCTCTTTGCTATGCAAGTATCATCAATGGCATCATAAAGTGCTTTTAGCACAAGTGGAAAGATATTGGAACCGCATAGAAGTTATTTAACTCATTTCATGATTGAGGTTCTCATGTGTACTGAGCAATGGATGCAAGCTGGCATCAAGCTTAATGAAAGTTTCACTACAAATGAGCAAATCCTAGCTAAAGTTGAAATGCTTGCTAAGCTTAAGAAAGTTATGTTTCTTTAACTTATGCTCTCTTCACTAAAGTTCGTATATTGGTCATTTTAATCGTTTTGCCCCTTTTTTATCAGAGTTTGAAGCACATAACATTAATGACTGATGTCTGGATTTATGAGTTTGAAGGCTGAAGCTTGAAGGTTGGAAGCTGAAGGTTGAAGTTTGAAAGAGTTGGGTTTTTTTTTATTGAATAATGTTGCTTTTTTTTTTTCACTTCACTGGTTTTGATCTTTGTATCACTTCTATTTGCGTTTGGTTTTCATTTCAGTAATTGACAATTGTGATCTTTGCATCACTTCTGTTTTAATAAAGCTACAATTTATAAGGTTGCTTTTACTTATGTGTCGTTTATTATAAGTTTGATGAAAGTATCTATTTTTTCTGTTTAACTTTTGCATACATAGTTGCTTTTAACACATGTTTTTGGTTAATATAAATGGCATGATACATAAAGAGGCCGAGTATTAGTACAATGGCAAGTATTTATGAGTGTCTAAGCAGGTACAATTTAGTATTTTAGTACTAAAATCTGATTATGAACCGAAAACCGAAAATATATTAGGTTTAGTCGGATCTTTGGTATGTTACCAAATCTGAACCGAACCCGAACCGAACTTTTTAAATATCTGAATCGGGCTTATTTTTGTAAACTCGAAAACCCGACACCCGATTAGACCCGAACCGAAACCCGATTGTCCCCCGGATGCTTAGGCCTAGTAGTGAGCTTAATTCTTCAATGTCTTCATATTTTCATATAACCACTTACCAAAATATTCGATATTCCGTACTTTCAAAGACCGTGTGTTACTCATGCCAATTTTTATTAAATATTATACTAACTATTTCACTTCAGTTTCTTTATTTCAGGTGCTCTATTATAATTGATTTGAAATTTTATATATGCTTTTCTACATCGTGATACACGAGAACATTACTTAACTATTGGAAATCAATCGGTAAAAGTTCAAAAAACATTTGCAAAGGTAGAAAAGAGATGTGAACAAAATGAGTTGATCAATAAAGTTCAGCTAAAAGAGATGTGAACTTAACATAAATCAAGAAAAACTACGAAGGAGTCTTAATACAATAAATGTGAGTAATAAATGTTATTATTTAGTCTCTCTGCTTCATTATTAGTATTATTTAGAGTTGTACGCACGGATTAAGAAAAAAATTAATTTTACATATTTTCTATATAAAACACAATTACCTATACAATTAACCACATTTTAACCAATAAAAAAAGTTACATAATAAATTTAATATTTTTTCATTGAAAATCAAAAACAACACTTCTTTTGTAACAAAAAAAATTCTCAACAATGACACTTAATATGTAACGGAGGGAATATATTTTATACTCTCTTTGTAATTAAATCATTTATGATTCATTTTTGGAGATTTATTTTTGTTGATTTTTTTAAAACTAAACCATAAACTGAAACGTAAAAATATTACAAATGGAATTTTATTGGAAAAAAAAACATTAAAATGAGTAAAAACAAGATAATATGTATGAAAAAGCCTATTAAATGGTTTGCAAATACAGTAAAAGTATTTTTATTTCTCATTAATGTGCAAAGTTGATAATAAATAAAGCATTTAGGAAATCTTCTTTCGACTACGAAAAGTATTATTAAGGTTTTCTCTCTGATGACGATCATTTGGAGACGGTGACTATCCTGCTGAAGAACGCTTAGATATGTTCGATTCTTTCTTTAGAGATCGAATAGCCTCTCATAACAGATCGATCTATGTCATCTGTTTGTGCCTGCAACAGTCTATACGCATAGCAATCTCCAATCATCGTCACTCACGTTTGATGTTTCCTTCTCACTCACGTATCAGAATAGTTTCTATCTTCTCCAACTATTCATCTAGCTTTCGTATTGTTGTATGAGAGAAATTACTGATGGCGTCTTACAAGGGGAAAGGAAACCTTTACGATGAGGATGACGACAAACCAATTTTGTTACCAGACCAGGCTGATGAACATCTAACCCAAGAGTACAGCTTGTCTCTTATTGGCAAGATCTTAAACCCCAAAAAAAACAGAATGTGGAGCGACTGATTGTTGCTATGCCGGAGCAATGGCACTACAAGAAAACACAACTATAGCGATGAAAATTAGCGAGGAAAAATAATCCACGTAAATTCACGTCGACTTTACGAGTACCTTACGAGGAAATTGAAAATCGACGTTATTTCGTCGTAAAATTACGACAGAATGATTTCGTTGTAAAAATAACGTACTACCGCGTGTTTTTTACGAGGAAAAATGATTTCCTCGTAAACTCGACTAACTATAGCGTCTTCTTTATGAGGAAATATTTTACGTTTATTTAACGACAAAATATTGAGTCTACCAACTTTGTAGTTGTAACACGTTATTTTCGGCAACCTAACAAAATTTGGTCGTAAATTCGTCGTAATATTTCAACAAGTAGATTTAAAAGTTTGCTATAAATATGGACGTTTGATTATCATTTTAAACACACTAACAAGAAAAAAATAAAAAACGTGAAAAATGTCAGGCTCCGGGAATATTTTTGAGATGCGAAGTTCGATGTATATGCACAGAGATGCTAACGGGAGAGTGACGAAAGAATACCTCGAAGGACTGGAGACATTTATGCATCAAGCGGATTCCACACAGCTCACCCAAGAAAGCGGTAAGATGTTATGTTCTTGTCGGAAACGCAACAATTCAAAAATGGCAAATAGTGAAAATATTTGAAAGCATTTAATAAATAAAGGTTTCACGCCAAATTACTATATCTGGTTTCAAGATGGAGAAGGTTATAATTATGAGAATGAATATAGTAGTAGTAATATAAATTTTCAGAAAGAGCCGGTTGATCATCATTTCCATAATGAACATAGTTACCATCAGGAGGAGTAGATGGTAGATTATGATAGGGTTCATGATATGGTAACTGATGCATAACCTAGATGAAGATGAAGAACCTAAGCTAGATGCAAGAAACTTTTATGAAACGTTAGATGCTCCGAATCAGCCACTTTATAGTGGTTATAGAGAAGTTCTCTCTAAATTGTCGTTGGCTGCTAGAATGATGAATATTAAAACTGATCATAATCTACCTGAAAGTTGCGTGAATGAATGGACAGACTTGTTTAAAGCGTATTTTCCGAAAGAGAGTGTCTGCTGATTCTTATTATGAAATTCAAAAACTGGTTTATGATCTTGGGTTGCCTTCGGAGATGAAAGACGTTTGCATCGACAATTGCATGATCTACTGGGGAGATGATGAGAAGTTGGAAGAATGTCGATTATGCAAGAAACCACAATTTAAGCCGCAAGGATGAGGACGTAATAGGGTACCGTACCAAAGGATGGGGTACCTTCCAATTACAGACAGATTGAAAATATTGTACCAATCTAAGCAGACTGATGGAGGGATGAGATGGCATGCTGAGCATACTCAGACGGATGGTGAGATGACTCATCCATCTGATGAAAGAGCATGGAAACATTTTAACAAAGTAAATCCAAAATTTGCTAGCAATTTCCGGATTGTGTATCTCGGATTATGCACAGCTGGATTAATCTATTCGAAATGTCAAGGAGACAATATTCATTGTGGCCAGTCTTTCTTACGCCATATAACCTGCCACTGGAGATGTGCATGCAACGGGAGTTGCTATTCTTAACCATATTAATACCTGGTCCGAACCATCCAAAAAGGTCCCTCGATGTTTTCCTACAACCGCTGATAAAAGAGTAAAGGATTTGTGATCAACAGGGGTGAGGACGTATGACTGCTCAACGAGGACGAATTTTACGATGCGACTGATGCTTTTGTGGACCATAAGTGACTTTCCTACCTATGGGATGTTGTCGGGGTGGACTACACATGGGAGATTAGCTTGTCCATTTTGTAATGGAGCGACAGATGCGTTTCAACTGAAGAATGGTAGGAAGACTAGTTGGTTTGATTGTCACCGTCAATTTCTTCCCATTGGCCATCCGTACCGAAGAAACAAGAAATTATTTAGGCACAAAAGGGTTGTGAGAGAAACTCCTCCTCCATATCTAACTAGAGAACAAATTGAAGCGCAAATCGATTACTATGGAGCTTTGGAAACAGTTCCTCGTGGTGGTAATTGGCATGTCCCCGGTAATATGCCTCATATTTATCGTGTTCGGCACAACTGCCACAAAAAGAGTATATTTTGGGAGTTGTGAAGTTATGAGTTTTCAAGGCTTCTAAGACAAATGTTGTAGTATAAATGATTGTCGAACCAATTCTAAGGGATTTTAAAGAACTGAGAATGCAAGTACTCACTTAATCTAAGTGCAATCGAATAAATGATGGTTTTCAACTATAGCTAAGAATAAGAAAAGCAAATACTAAAATTACTTCTTTGATTGAGAGAAAGGAGAACTCATGTGCATCCGTATTAGACCTTGGGTGATCAAGTTTCGAACTAAGGATGGCAAATGATCAATCAAACTATCGACCGTAAGCCTAGACACAATTCTAAACAAGCTCTATGTCTAGATTAATGCTCATTTGCTAACATATCTCAAACATAAAATGTCTTTGGTTGAATAATATGAAAGCAATCATTACTAACAAGTCTATTAGCTATCTTAGCACCTTTAACAGCATATGTCTTTGGCAAAGTATACTAAAAGCCTGGGAGAGTTGTCTCAGGCATTTCATCAAACACCTTTTGGGTGGGAAATGCCTATTGATCAACTTTTGAGTGGCCAACTCAGAAGATGCATTATGAATACTCTACTAGCAAGGAACAAGAATGATATACACTAAAACAACCTAGAACTAACCTAATCACCCTTAATCTCCCTAACCCATGAGTTCAAAAGGTTATTACTCACTAATCTCCATGATTCTTCTTAAACTCATATTGGATTTCAGATAATCATGTAGAGAAATAGATAAGAAATCAACAAGAACACAAGATGAAAGCAATGAAATCTGAATCAAAAGAAGTTTTACAAGTTGTTCTCTAGAAAAAAGATTATTCTACCTCCCATCGATTACAAAAGTACTTAACTTAGGTTTAGGCAATGTAAAACAACAAAACAAATGACCAAAAGGCCGCTGAAAGAACATAAAAATTGTCCAAACAAAACATGCAAAGCAACCTAGCATAACCGCTCCAAGAGGTCGCTCCCGACGCGTTTCTTCGTGTCTCGCCCCGTCAAAAAGTGAGCGACTTGAGCTGATCGCTCTGGGCTGGTCGCTCTGGCTGGAGCGACTTGAGATAGTCGCTTTGGGCTGGTCGCTCTGGGAGCGACCTTGGTAGGTCGGTCTGAGAGGTTGCTCCAGGATGCTCGAACAGGGTGGATATGCCTCTAGTAAATTGGTCACAACTCCTTCATTACATCTTCAAATGACTTGAGACTACTTTCATTAGAAAGCTAACTCAATTTGTGGTGTCTCCACAAAATATTAGCGACAGAAGATTTCTTTAAAGGCTCCATCCATGCTCATCTGTCACCCCCCCCCCCATTTGGATCACAGTGCTCCCAAACATCTCAAATCACTCCATGGCATACTCCAACACCTAATAAAGACTTATGTATGCGAAATGCAACCTAAAAATGACTAAATCCTAGTCTATATGATCAAAATGCACATGGATGAATGGGTGAAAAAATGAAAATATGCAAGACATCAACTCCCCCAAACTTGTTCTTTACTTGTCCTCAAGTGGACTTTCTAGAACTTATAGGAAGAGAGGTTTGAAGGTGGGAGCTCATGCCAAAAGAAACACATCTAGAACTCAACTTAGCATCCTAAAGAGACATAGCAAATAGCATGAGCACACTCTCTTATTATACTCTAGCTTCTCTAGGCCTATCAACATACTCTTATGCCTTTAAGCAAGGGGCAAAACTCTTCAATTTACAAGTTCTTTAAACCAGCTCTCACATTAGTTCACACACACACACACAAATAAGATAAATTCTCACAAATGGGCACATGATCTCTATCATTTGGCGAGGCAAGCAAATGGTCTAATGAGAATGAAAAGGAGGGTTCAAATGCATCATTTTGTTTTAGTGACTATCACTCAAGAACAAAGAGCTTGATCATTATGCAAAATTTATCTAACACTAGAGGCAACTCATGCATACATAGTCTTATTCTCATCATTCTACCATTTTCTTAAGTGATCACAAGTTCTAACCCTTTTTCTTCATCCCATGATCCCAAATAACCTTTACTCACATCACTCACCCAATGAACAAGTTTTTTTCTCTCTTTTTTTATTTTCTTTTTATTGATTTACACCACCAACCGGGGACTCTTCACACACTTTCTACTTCTTAGCTCTGACTTTTCTTCTTTTTCTCTTTTTTTCTTTTTTTTTTTGGTAAGGTTTTCTTTTAGGTACAATCTAGAGCTTTTCTTCATTTTTTTGGTCCTTAGTAGCTTTATTTCTTTTCTCAAGGTACACTTTAGCTCAACTTTCTCATAATCTCTCATCCAAAACCCAAGATATTAACTTTTAGAACACATAAACCCACTCACCATCCTAGATGCTAGCTCAAAAGAGGTTTATATGCTAGCAAGAAATGAGAACAATCCTATGTCACCTCCAATACTCTCAAAAATTTGCACATGAAAAGCTATCAAAAGAGGCCTCACTCATGCAAATCAAATGTTTGGTCTCAAAAGAATGGATTGGGTTCAATATAAGGGTGTGGAGTACCATTTGGGTTAACAAAAGAGTGGTAAAATGGAATAAGATAACCCAAATGTGTATGAGATCCATGATCAAGTATGCAAGTGCCCATATGCAAGAGAGATTAAGTTCATTAAGCCAAATCTCAGATTGGAGCTGGTTTCAAAAACAATGTCAATTTCAAGCAAGCAAACATGTTTCAAGAAGAGTTTTCAAGGCTCGAAGCGTGCAAGGCTTTGAAGAGATGCTCAAGCTACTTGATATGTCTAACTAGGGTGTTACTTTGAGCTCTTGACAAGTGTTCTAAAATCATTGGTCCCAATGCAAGTGAATGCAAGCTATATGCTCTAGACTCTCCTAGAAATCCAAGTGATGCAACCTAAATGATTTTTTTTTGTTTTTCAAATTTTCATTTTTAATTTGTGGTTATTTCTATGCCAATAAGTATGTATAATGCAATGCATGGGAATCAAAATCATCAAAGAAAACATGATTAAATACTTGGTGCCTCCCCCAAACTTCATTCACACAGTCTCTGTGTTGTTAAGTTGAAAGAGATACCAAAAAGAGAGCTAAAATGCAAAAATAAAAACTGGTATATACAATGGAAAGAAGTGGAGTACCTTGCTAGTTAGTGAGAAGGAAGGTCATTCCCACTCTCAAGAGTGATGGTGAGGACGTGGGAGAGAAGCTCTTGAAGCTTGGTTGGATCATCTTGAAGTTGAGGAGTGATGATGGCTCTTTCACTGGACAATGGCTTAGACCTTCCCTTGCACTTGATCTTGTACTCAATGGTTCCATGAGCAGCTTTTGTTGCTCCACTCACCCCTTCCCTTTTAGCGCTTTCCAAGTGCTCTACACACAACTCTTGTGAAGACTCGCCAGGAAGATCTTCTTTCTCAGTTACAGCCACTTCAGCTTGGGTCTTCTCAAGTGATGTGTTTTCACAGGTGATTGTTCTACAATACCCAGCATCCATTGGAGACTGGATTGGGTAAGAGACAGCCTTGTTCACGTTGAGCAGTGTGACCTTCTTGTTTGGGAAGTCAATACATGCTCCAATTGTTGTGAGAAATGGAGTGCCAAGGATCAAAGGAACTCTCTTCTCAGTTGTCATCTTCAGGACTGTGACGTCTATAGGGATTGTGCATGTTCCAATCTTTAAAGGGAAGTACTTGATGAAGCCAATGGGGGTTGTAGAAGATGAATCCCCAAAACATAAGATAAGATGTGTTTGGCTCCATGCTTTCAATACCAAGACTCTTCACCATTTCCATTGAGATCACATTGACATTGGCACTACTATCCACAAGAGCATCATTCATGGCGATTTTACCAAGGGAGCAAGACAGTGTGAACTTCCCTTGTGACTCTAGCTTAGGGAGAGACTTTGGAGGAAATTGTGGGTCAATCAGTGATGTAGAGATGTTTAGAAGCTCTGCTACTTTTTCTTTGTGAGCTAGAATGTCCTTGATGAGCATTAGTTGGACATAGGCCTTTTGCATTGTATTAAGCTCTGGAAGTTTAACTCCAACATCACTCAAGTCTTTCCTGAACTTGGAAATCACCTTCTTTTGAGTTTTAGTGATGACCCTTTTTGGAAATGGGAGCTTTTCAAAAGGAGATATCTCAGCTCTGACTCCAACTGGCTGCACAACCTTTTCCTCAACCTTCACTACAACCTGAGCATCAGCCTTGGCTACAATCTGTCTCTCATCCTGCATAAGTTCAGATTCATAGAAGAGTCTTTCAATCTCATCTACCTCTTTCTCATGATCATTCAATTCAGTCTCAGTGGTAGCAGCAGAGATGAAAACATTGCAATGGTCTTTCCCTAGGCGCTTAGAGGTGGAATTATAGAAGAAAACTGGTTCTCCAAAGCTCGGAACTTGTTGTTGAAGTCATTGTAACTCCCATCAATCTTGGCATGAAGGTTCTTCAGCTCATAACCAACATGCTTTTCACTTCTAGTCTGAGACTCCAAGATCTGTTTCAGAAGAGCATCAGTGCTTGTTTCCTGAGGAGTTGAGGTAGAAGGGTTAGCTTGTTGTTGAGAAGATTGGTTCCCTTTGTTGGAGAAACCAGGAGGTGGGTTTTGTTGAGGCTGATAGCTGCCTTGCTGGTTGTTCATAGGCTGGTATCCTCCTTGTGGGTAGTTTTTGTACCGAAAGTTGGGTTCTTTCTTGTACCAGCTGCCATTGTTGTTGATGAAACACAGCTCTTCTTGACCTTCTAGACCGTCAACCTCATTGACCACATGCTGTGCTTCTTGGTTTGTGTTACCAACAAAGTTCAGCTGCTCTTGAGTAGCTTTTTCTGCAATGAGTGTGTTTATCTTACTTGTAGAGCCTTTAGCTCCTTCCTTATCTGCTTGTCATCACCTCTACTGCCTCTGTCGTGGTCTCCACTGTAGACTGCGTCACTTTTCACCATGTTGACAACAAGCTCCTCTGCATCTTCCTTAGATTTTCCCAAGAAGAACCCGTTGCTAGCAGTATCCAATCTGGCTCTGTACTTTGAAAGAGCACCTCTGTAGAATGTACTTAGCAAGCTTTCTTTGGAGAAACCATGGTGTGGGCATTGAGCTTGGTAGGTTTTGAATCTTTCCCAAGCTTCACTGAATCCTTCCAAGTTCTTCTGTTGAAAACTGGAGATCTCATTTCTCAGCTTAGCAGTTCTTGAAGTAGAGAAGAATTTCTCCAAGAATGCTCTCTTGCAGTCATCCCAGGTGGTGATAGAGTCGCTGGGTAGAGACTTCTCCGACTGACGTGCCTTATCCCTCAAAGAGAACGGGAATAGCTTGAGCTTGAAGGCATCTTTAGACACACCATTGGTCTTTGACAACCCACAATAGCTGTCAAACTTGTCCAAGTGATCAAATGGGTCTTCTACTGGCAAGCCATGATACTTGTTGTTCTCGATCACATTGAGGAGTCTTGGTTTGACCTCAAATTTGTTGGCCTCCACAGCTGGTGCTCTGATGCCCAACCTATTGCCATGAAGGTTTGAACGGTCATAGGTACCAATGGGGCGAGCTGGACGCGGTGGGTGCACTGGTGGGTGTTGCACATTGTTTTTAACTCCGTGTGGTGGGTCTTCCAAATCTGTATCCAACCTCTGTAGTTGAGCCTATTGCTCTGCTTGTTTTCTCTGTCTTGCTATCTCTCTTTCAAATGCTTTGATATCTGGAACTCTTGGAACAAGGTTTGTGTTGCCTTTGCTCCTCAATTTCATACACCTGAAAGCCAAAGAGAGATGAAGATGAAGAATCAATAACAAAATAAAAGAAAAATGACTTAGTCTCAATCAAATGACTAAAACTCGATGTTTAAATCTACTCAGAATTTGGCAACGGCGCCAATTTGAAGTTAGGAGTTTTCAACGCTCCTAAGACAAATGTTGTAGTATAAATGATTGTCGAACCAATTCTAAGGGATTTTAAAGCACTGAGAATACAAATACTCACTTAATCTAAGTGCAATCGAATAAATGATGGTTTTGAACTATAACCAAGAATAAGAAAAACAAATACTAAAATGACTTCTTTGATTGAGAGAAAGGAGAACTCATGGGCATAGGGATTAGATCTTGGGTGATCAAGCTTCGAACTAAGGATAACAAATGATCAATGAAACTATCAACCTTAAACCTAGACACAATTCTAAAAAAGCTCTATGTCTAGATGAATGCTCATTTGCTAACATATCTCAAACATCAAATGTCTTTGGTTGAATAATATGAAAGCAATCATTACTAACAAGTCTATTAGCTATCTTAGCACATTTAACAACAAATGTCTTTGGAAAAGTATACTAAAAGCCTAGGAGAGTTGTCTCAGGCATTTCATCAAACACCTTTTGGGTGGAAAATGCCTATTGATCAACTTTTGAGTGGCCAACTCAGAAGATGCATTATGAATACTCTACTAGCAAGGAACAAGAATGATCTACACTAAAACAACCTAGAACTAACCTAATCACCCTTAATCTCCCTAACCCATGAGTTCAAAATGTGATTACTCACTACTCTCCATGATTCCTCTTAAACCCATATTGGATTTCAGATTAATCATATAGAGAAATAGATAAGAAATCAACCAGAACACAAGATGAAAACAATGAAATCTGAATCAAAAGAAGTTTTACTAGTTGTTCTCTAGAAAAGAGATTATTCTGCCTCCCATCGCTTACAAAAGTACTTAACTTAGGTTTAGGCAATGTAAAAAAACAAAACAAATGACCAAAAGGCCCCTGAAAGAACATAAAAATAGTCCAAACAAAACACGCGGAGCGACCTAGCATAGCCGCTCCAAGAGATCGCTCCCGACGCGTTTCATTGTGTCTCACCCCGTCAAAACGCGAGCGACTTGAGCTGGTCGCTCTGGGCTGGTCGCTCTGGACTGGTCGCTCTGGGCTGGTCGCCCTAGCTGGATCGACTTAAGATTGTCGCTCTGGGCTGGTCGCTTTGGCTGGGAGCGACCTACCTCTGAGAGATTGCTCCAGGATGCTCGAATAGGGTGGGTATGCCTCTAGTAAATTGGTCATAATTCCTTCATTACATCTTCAAATGACTTGAAACAACTTTCATTAGAACGCTAACTCAATTTTCTGTGTCTCCACAAAATCTTAGAAACGGAAGATTTCTTTAAAGGCTCCATCCATGCTCATCTTTCACCCCATTTTGGATCACAATGCTCCCAAACATCTCAAATCACTCCATGGCATACTCCAACACCTGATAAAGACTAACGTATGCAAAATGCAACCTAAAAATGACTAAATCGTATTCTATATGATCAAAATGCACATGGATGAATGGGTGAAACAATGAAAATATGCAAGACATCAAGTTGTCATATTGGAAGGATCTTCTTCTGCGCCACAACCTTGATGTGATGCACATAGAGAAGAATTTCTTTGAGAACATCATGAATACAATATTGAATGTTCCAGGGAAGAAAAAAGACAACATAAAAGAGAGGTTGGACTTGCCGATATATGCTCAAGAAGTGAGTTACATATAAAAAGCTATGGAGAAGTTCCCGTTCTGATATTCAGATTGTACTCAAAAAAAATTCGGTGTTGTGCAATTAGGTGGCATCAGAAGTGAAGTTCTCCGATGGGTATGTTTCAAATCTCTATAGATGTGTTGAAAAGGGTAAAAATTTCTCCGGGATGAAGAGTCATGATTAGCATGTCTTTATGCAACGTCTACTTCCTTTACATTTGCGTAGCTACTTCCAACAAACGTACATGAAACACTTGCAGGTAGTATATTATAACGCATTAATTTTTTAATGGTTTAGTTTGCAATAATATGTGACTACTAATTTGTTTAATTGTTTTTGGAATTTACATGGTATTGGAGTATTTTTCAGGGATCTGAGCACACGCACTCTTAAAGAAAAAGTCATGGAACAACTTCACGAGAACATTCCCATCTTATTGTGCAACTTGGCGTAGATATTTCTTCCGGTATTTTTTGATGTCATGGAGCTTCTAGCTGTCCACATCCCATATGAGGCATTTCTTCGTGGACCTGTACATTACGGATGGATGTATCAGTATGAGCGAGCCATGAAATACTTGAAGGGAAAAGCAAAAAATCTCACAAAATTTGAAGGTTCTATAATTGCTGGAAGGTTGACGGAAGAAACTTCTCACTTCACATCGTACTACTTTGCGTCAAAAGTACCCACCGGGAAAAATCTCCAAGAAGATATGATGATGGTGGTGTCGCGCCAACATATGCAGCTGCTGAACGTGTTCCAGACATCTTTAGCCAGATTGGGCGAATGGGTGGAAAATCGAAAGACGTTTGGTGGTCGAGTGAAGAAGACACTCATAGTGTGCACACCTATATTTTACTCAATCGTGAGGATCCATTAATGTGTCATTATGAAAAGTAACATATATGATAATATCTAAACACATATAAGTATAATTTATATAATTTGAAAAGATTAATTAATATAAAATGTGAGTTTACAACTTATTTGTTTCTCAAGTTGAAGAAACATTCCCAGGTATATCCACAAGTTACATAGACATAAGGAAAGAACACTTTATTAAGTGGTTGAAGAATCAGGTATTAACTCAAACTCTTAATTTTTGCAGGTTGATCTCTTAATTTTTGCAGGTTGATCTCTTAATTTTTGCAGGTTGATCGATCAAACTTTTTTTCATACATGATCTGTATTTAAACGATCTCTTTATTTTTGCAGGTTGATTATGACGATGATGCAAGTTACGATAAGTGGTTTAACGAAGTAATTCAAACTCCACTTGCAAAGGTTACCACATCACAGATGTATTTCACACAAGGCTATACTTTTCACACATATGAGCATCGTAGACAGAGGGCGACCAGTAACTATGGAATATGTGTGAAAGACGAAACAGATTTTTACGGTATCTTGTAGGAGATTATTGAAGCTGAAATGCATCCTCTTCAAACTTAAATGGTTCGACACCGTCGTCAACAGAGATGTTCGGTTTAACAAATTCGGTGTAGTTGTTGTCAATGGTGGATAAAGATACAACAAATTCTTTTTTTGGCATACATGATATGAATGATAAATTTCTACGTTGTCTTTATTTTTGCAGGTACAAAAAATTTGAGCCTTTCATCTTAGCTTCACAAGCAGACAAAGTTAGCTTCCTTCCATACCCTCGGATGAGAGAATCGGGAAGAAATTGGTTAGTCGTGATCAAAGTTACACCTCGTGAACGAATTATCAGTGGAGAAGAACCACCATTGCAAGAAAAATAAATTGATGACATCCTTCTCATTGACCCGCATAATCATGAGTACGAAGATCTTACCGACGATGCAACGGATGAAGCTGTTGACGGCGAGTTTAATGGAAGTGGTGATGTTTCTAGTGATGACGAGAATGTCGATGTATCCAATTGATGTATTTTTCAGATTTAATGCATATGATTTGATAGATTTAATCATGAAAATTTATTTATATAATTGATTTTTTGTAAAGTAATGGAGGTTTAATTTGAATTAGTAAGAAGAGATTGAGATTATAAGTTGAGGAATTGTGGTTTTATAATTTGGGGTTTGGAATGGAAAAGAGATTAAGGTAGAAGAGGGAATATATGAGGTAGAACATAAGGAAGATGGGGTTTGGGGTTTGGGGTTTGAGGATTTAAACATAATCCTTTTTAGTTCCTCGTAATATAACGAGGAACTTACAATGAAACTTAAAAATAAAGAACACAAGACTCGTTAATTCCACATAAGCAGAATTTGTCGTAAAGTACACGTAAGGAGAAAAACGCGGGACTCGCTATTTCCACGTAAGCTGAATTCGTCGTAAAGTCCACGTAAGTAGAATTCATCGTAAAGTCCTCATAAGTAAAAACACGGGCCTTGATATTTCCTTGTAAATAAAAACACGGGCCTTGCTATTTCATCGTAAATAAAAACGCGGGCCTTGTTATTTTGTCGTAAACTTACGAGGAAATTACAAGGCCCACTAATTTCTTATGTACACACACGATCAGATCACTTCCATTTCGTCTTCAGTTCCTCTCTTGTTCGCAGCAATGGTATGTTCTCTCTATTTCCTCACTAATTTGATTAGTTTAGGGTAGATTAGGTGGTTAGTGTAGGGACTTTAGATAAGTTAACGGATTTTATGTTAATTAGTGTTGATTAGGTGGTTCATATAGCAAATTTAGCTAGGTTTATAAAACTTGTTAATAATAGAATTTGTTAACTACTGTTGAGCTTAATTTAAAAAACAAATTCAAGTTCGAAAGAACAAACTTACTCCCCATTATAAAGAGATGTTCGGTGAACCTAGTAGTCGTTTAGACACGTCTTCTTCAGCTCCTGGTTCTTCGGGTCCGGCAGAGACTGTCCCCGAGACATAGTCTTCTCAAGGAGTCTATCGGTCGCCTCCTTCTGGTGCACCATCGGTTCCTCGACTCGTTGCACCACGGCTCCTCATGATCATGTCCCAGAGATGCTTCCTCATGTGCCTCCTCCTTTGCCTCCTCCGATGCCTCCTCCGATGCCAGCAGGGATTCATCCCGATTTGCTGCTGCCGCCGAGTGCTCCTTACTCGCAGTACACTGTTTGCTTTTGGATCTTTAGGGAAAAGAGACGGGAGTTCTCCCGTCATTTTTGGATCTTTACGAGAGGACTCACAAGAACTAGGCGGGCCAATTTTTAGATGCTAGGTCTGACAATCTCTTCAACGACTTAGCTTGTCGGGTTGAAGAGCGCCAGACTCAGCTGACAGAGCAGTACACCGACGGATCACCCATCACCTTATCCACACTTGAATTGGATAGGATTTACGAAGAGGTAATTTAAAAAAAAAAATTAATATTCATTTAATTTTTAACAATATTTATTTTTAAGGTCATCCCTAAGAAAAAAGGACGTACTTTAGGAGTTGGTTCCGTCAACGATGTTCCGTGAGCAACATCGTCTTATGGTCAGAGTCAGGATGATGATGTCACTCAGCTGCCTAACGAGTTGGATTCGGCCCAACGTGCGTTCACAGCTCGTGTGGGGGACTCAAGGGCTTTTTGGGCGTTATAGGGGCCACAAATTCGGAATAGGAGTCCTTGTTGAGGAACATGCGACAACAAAATCTCATTCCAGGCGAGTCATCCGGCACACATGACGAGGAGGATGTAGAGAGGAGTCAGAAATTATACCCGGCAATGAACGACGACTGTTAGTTTTTTTTTCTTTTCGTTGGTTGTATTATAAATTCAAAACTTATTTATGTATAAAATATTTCCGTATTGACTTTTATTGTGAATTATATTTTAATTAATATTTTAAATTATTTTTTATTTTTTAGTTCTGGAAAAAAAATCGAAGTAAATTTGTAGCTACATTACTACTACTTTACGTGGAAAGTTTACGAGGAAGTAAGGAGGAATTATTTTACGTCAACAATACGAGTAAATATTAATGAGTATTTTATGTGGAACACTTTACGTGTAATTTATGACGAATAGCTTTCGAGGTTTTTACAAGGAAATATAGTGTATGCCTTACGTGGAAAGATTACGTGGTTTTTACGACGAATGCTTTACTTCCTTTTTACAACAAAATTTCTTCCTTGCTAATTTACGACGAATTGACGAGGAAACATGCGTTACGACGGACGATGAACGACGAAACTTGTTTCCTCGCTAATTCGTCGTGAAGCCCAGAATACGACGAAATTACTACGAATCTTGCCGTCATTAATGTTGTGTTTTCTTGTAGTGTGGGGAATATCAGAGAAGATCTATGCCTGTGATTTGGGGAATGGTAGATTCCTGTTCAATTTTGACAACGAGGAAGATCTTAAGTCTGTCCTCAGCCAAGGTCCATTTCACCATAATTTATGTATGTTTGTGTTAGTTCGCTGGGAACCTATAATAGATGAAAAATATCCATCGGTGATACCATTCTGGATCCACCTTCAAGGAATACCGCTACATCTATGCACTAAACAGAATCTTGAAGACATTGGAGATAAGCTGGGAAAAGTGGACTTAATCTATGCGACAGAGGGAAAGATCAAGGTGGATATTAATTCATCCAAGCCACTAAAGTCCACAAGAAAGCTTCAAACAAGAAACAAACAAGAGACCTCGATCAAACTTCATTATGATAAACTCTTTAAACACTGCACCACCTGGGGTTTCATGTCATATGAGGTGCATGATTGTCCGATGAAGTCAAGAAATATGATACCTCAAGTAGCAGATCGTGAAACTGTTTTTGATAGGGTCCACACTAACAATAACAGGGGAGAAGCGGAGGATGTTGGTTCGAAAACGAAATTTGGGATCACACGATCAAAAGATGAGGCTTCATATAGGCCTTATAAAGATGGCTTTGTCTCTTTCTCTCGAGCCCAACGATCGTCTCACTCAAGCAGAGTAACCCGGGTTAATACTGCTAAAGAAACTCGATACAATCTTTACACCATTGTGAGAAACAAATCAACATCTAAAAAGTATCAAGAGACCAAAAATGAACAACAGTGGAAGGAAAAACAGAACAGGCCATTGAAGATAAATGATCAACTTAATAAAGAGGTGGGATCTGGCTCAGCTCATATGGTTGTCAAGCCTAGGCCAATTTCAACAATTCTTGATAATCAAGCGAGTTTAGAAAAGAGAAACGAGCAGGCATGGAATATGGTGGAAAATGTTACGGTAAGAAGATCATCTAACAACAATTATGATGATGATCCAATGGCTAAAGCTAATGACCTCATCCCACTATATGATGCACTGAAAATTGATGCTCTCAATGAGGACCAAGTGAACGAGGAAGGACACCCGGACGTGGACATGGAGGATGCTATAATGGGCTATGAGTTAATGCTAATGGAGAATGATGATATGTTGGGTGAAGAAGAACTAGAGTCATTGGAGCAAAAAACTCAGATGGAGTCGCCATTACCTAAGATAGTCAACAAGAAAATTCAATTCTTATGATTGAAGAAAAGAATAATTCTACTACTGCTATGAACGACGAGGACTTGGATGCCAAGGCAATAACGCGCAGTGTTGCTAGGTCATTATTTTCAGAAGCACAGTAGGGTCAGCGCCGAACTTCACCAAGGATCAATGCAAGGGGAACGTAAGTGGAAAGTAAAGTTCGTGTTAAGAAGGTGCAGCAGACTACAACAGTCCCAAGGACAACTAAGTCAAGTGTGGTTACTCAAAGACGTGGTATGATGGATTCCAAACATCCATCCCACCCTCATCAATGAAGGCACTCAGTTGGAACTGTCGAGAGATAGGGAACGACCTCACAGTTTGAAGTCTCACGGAGATGTGTCAGAAGCATCACCAGGACTTTTGATCCTTTCTGAGACGAAGAATAGGAATCTGCTGTTGCAAAAAACTCAGGCTGACCTAGGATTTAATAAATTGTTTGTCGTTGAGCCTTTTGGCCATAGCGGTGGTTTAGCTTTATTTTTTATGGATGAATTTCAAGTTGATATTTTATTTTCAAATAATCTAATTATTGATGTACAAGCAGTCATTAATGGGATAAAAGTCTATATGACTTTCGTTTATGGGGACCCTATTAAAAATCAAAGAGACCA
This sequence comes from Eruca vesicaria subsp. sativa, assembly GCA_932364175.1. Classification (NCBI taxonomy): domain Eukaryota; kingdom Viridiplantae; phylum Streptophyta; class Magnoliopsida; order Brassicales; family Brassicaceae; genus Eruca; species Eruca vesicaria. The sequence goes on along the minus strand of CAKOAT010118487.1, from coordinate 507,068 downwards.
AGTTTGGGAACGTCTTACGCATTTTTCCACAACAAAAGATGTTTCATGGTTCATGATAGGGGTTTTAATGAAATAAAAGGTCATCATGAAAAAGAGGGGGAGAAGAAAAGATCTGATTCATCATTCCTCTCTTTTAATCAAATGATATCTGACTATGTTGTGCTTGAGTTCCCATTTATGAGAAATCAACTTTCATGGTCAGGAAAAAGAAAGAGAGGAAATGTTCGATGCAGACTGGATCGAGCTTTGGGAAATGAAGGTTGTCATGATAAATTTCCATACTCTAAAGTCCAGTACCTTCATATGTGGATATCGGACCATCTCCCGGTACTTGCAGAGATATTGTCCAGACCAACAAGGAAAAAAAGAGCTTTAGGTTTGATAAGCGTTGGCTTGATAACGAAGAAATCAGACAAGTAATTATGGATGGCTGGAACTCGTCAGAGTTATCACCTTATGCGAGCATTATGGAACACATCTCATGTTGCAGGAAAGCATTACGAAAATGGAAAAGATAAAAATATTTTAATGCAAATAAACTAATTGAAGATCTTATGATGAAGGTTGACAACCTCTACTCAGATGATAATGCCACAACAGAAGATATCGGGGAAGCACTTAAGGAACTAACTGAGACTCTTAAGGTTGAGAAAATATTTGGAAACAAAAGAGCAGAATCATGGGGCTCAGAAAAGGAGATCTGAACACTAAATTCTTTCAGGCCATAACAAAACAGAGGAGAGCAAAGAAAAATATTAAAGGTCTACTAGATTCTGCCGGGAATTTAGAGAAGGATGAGGAGAAATTGGTTGCCATTGCAACTAGTTACATTAGGGACTTCTTTAAAACTTTCAATCCAGATCTTATTGATGAGGCATTGGCAAATGTGACTACGAAGATTACTGATCAATTGAATACGGACCTCACGGCCCCAGTCACTGAATGGGAAATTAAGCTCACCCTCTTTGCTATGCATCCGGAAAAGGCTCCAGGACCGCGGATGGCCTCACAGCATTATTCTATCATAAATTTTTGAATATCGTCAAGGCAGACTTAAGTTGTATGGTTAACGAATTTTTTTCCGAAGGAATTATGGCGGAAGGACTTAATGGCGCAAATATTTGCTTGATCCCAAAGAAAGAAAAACCAAATGAAATGTTTCAGTTTCTACCTATCAGTCTATGTAATGTGAGCTATAAAATTATATCTAAGGTCTTATGCCAAATATTAAAGAAGATATTACCAGATCGAATATCTGAAACACCGTCAGCATTTGTTGCTTGACGACAGATAACTGACAATGTACTGATCGCACATTACACGCGCTAGCCCCTCGGTGTCTCACCTTCTCTTTCCTGATGATAGCATGTTCTTCTGTAAGGCGGAGCCCCGTAAATGCGATGAAGTAATGAAAGTACTCAAGACATGTGTATGGGAAAGCTTCATGACAATGTATTAACTTTGAGAAACATGCCTTACTCTTTGGTAAGAATGTATTGTTATCGCTGATGGATGCAATCAGAACTATGACAGGGATGAAAAATGAGGGAGGGATGGGATCTTACCTTAGGATCCCAGAAGATATCAGTGGATCTAAGTGAAAGCTATTCGCATTTCTAAAAGATAAATTACAAAATCGTGTTAACAGATGGACAGGATGATGGCTGACACGAGGAGGAAAGGAGGTCCTAATAAAATCTATGTTATTAGCACTTCCCACTTATGTAATGTCGACCCTCTTACTACCGTTAGAGACTTACGAAAATTTAGCTAGTGCCATTGGACAGTTCTGGTGGAGCTCAAATCTGCCAAAAAGAGGAATTCATTGGACAAAATGGAAAAAAATATGCAAACCAAGGGAAGAAAGAGAAACAGGTTTTAAGATGATTCATGAATTCAATATTGATCTGCTATGGAAACAACTTTAGAGACTAGTACACACTGATTCATTGGTAGCACGAGTACTGAGAGAAAAAGATTTCAAGAATAATTCGCCTTTGCGGCCAAATAGCTATAACAATCCCTCATATGGTTGGACCAGCATAATGGCAGCAAAACCATTAATGACATTGGGGACAAGGCAAAAATTCCACACAGGGAATGAAATCAGAGTTTCGGAAGACCAGTGGATCCCAACGATACCAGCCCGTCTAGCAAGACCGATAGCCCATGTGGTTCATCCAATGATGCCAGCAAGCCAGCTCATGACTGGATGCCCAAAACAATGGAAGGTGGAGGCTTTAGAAAATTATGTCAGCCCTGAGTATATCCCACTGATACAATCTTTGGCAATAAGCCTGAGACATCAAAGAGATGAATTATGTTGGAGCTATACCAAAACTGGAAGATATACAGTAAAATCTGGCTACTGGGTAGCGACTAACATTCTCAACAGAGAAATAGAGCCAGTATCAGAACCGAGTATTACTCAGCTACAAGCCTTTGCTTGGAGGATTAGAGCACCACCAAAACTCTGACATTTTATTTGGCAAACCATTTCAGAACAATTAGCAGTAACGAGTCACCTAACACATCGTCATATGCGATGCGATAATCATTGTCCTAGATGTAGGGCTGTAAATGAAACGACAAATCATGCTCTATTTGAATGCCCACCCGCATTACAAACATAGGCCCTAGTAGCAACACCAACTCCCACCTCACGGTTCCCTAGTGAAAACTATTTCACGAATATGGACTACTTGTTCTAGCGGAAAAAGATCTTGATGAAAGCCCTTATCCCTGAATTATGTGGTATATTTGGAAGGCTAGGAATGACAAACTGTTCAGAGGACTCACCAAGGATCCCTTAGAAACAGTAAGACATGCTGAAGTAGAATGTCATGCTTGGTTTGAGGTGAATAGGATACCGGAGAAGTTGACGACAGAGACCCAATCTGACTCACTCTCAGACGCAGGGAGATGCATGATTGATGGATCATGGACGCATGACATACTCTTTAATGGTTGTGGTTGGACATGGAAGGATCAGAATGAAGAAATGCAACTTTTGGGAAGAAGGAACCGGGACGGAAGATTGTCCCCCTTACACTCCAAATTAGAGACACTTTTGTGGACAATGGAGTGCATGCTGCATATATTGGCGTGCCAAGCGTTCAGTACTGACTGCAAAGATTTAGTCTCGATGACTCGAGATCCAGAAGCATGGCCAATTTTTTCACAGAACTGAAAGAGTTTTCAAGGCTGAAGAGTAGATTCTCTGATTTCTCTATTTCCTATGTTTCTCGAGATCAAAATGTATCATCTGATTCCTTAGCTAAGATTGCAAGATCCTTTTACAAAGATCTGTACTACATTGGTTGTTCTGTTATGGTCTGATTTCTCAGACCACCTCAAATTTGAGTAATAGAATAGCCGTTTGATAAAAATAAAAAAAATAAAAAACTACGAAATTATTTTTCCAGTGGGCTTTCTTGTCAATATCTAACAGGAATCTCGTTTTCGTATTGGCGTAAAAGGAATTATACAAAAGTTTAGAAGCTGAAAAATGTAAAGTATCATACAGAGTAACTTCAAAGAATTATCTTTCTTTTAAGGAATATGAGCGATCTCGAGAAGGATCTTGTGAAGAGACTGAGGTTTAGAGAAGAAAGGACAATGATCACTTCCTTTGATCTTAAAAACTCCTTCGGGACTATTCTCTCTCGCAAGTTTCTCTTGAACGTCCGGTGAGAGAGCCAAGTCATCAAGCGTTTGGACATAGAATCTCCTACCTTTCCCATATCTTTCTGCACTCAGCGACAGTTTCTCCATCATTGGACCCAATGGTACTGCTCGCATCGAGATCATCGACAATGCAATGTCCTGAATATAACACGTAGAGGACATTTATGAGTTCTGTCTAGCTTGTTTTTATTTGTTGTAAAATTTTATCCTCCTAGAGCAACATGATAACAATCATTGTTGACAAACAAAAACAACAATGCACAAAAAGTTACTAATCCAGTTACTAAAAAAAAAAACCTAGCTAAATTTGCTATATGAACTTTACACTCCATATCAATTTTCTCACAAATAATTACTTTTTTTACTATGCTAGTTGATTGAATTTCATTACACGTACTATTAATTAAAATAGATAAAGCTTCTCTTATTTTGGTTTTGGTAGTTCCAAAATTTAAATATTATTCCCTCTATTTCAAAATGTTACATGATCTAGAAAAAAACTTTTTTTCAAAAAGATATATTTTTACATTTTCAAGGTATATTTTATCAAATAATAATGATTAATTTCAACTTTCAAAAAACTTAATTGCACTTATTGAATTCTCATTGATTTAGATTTATAAGAAAATGATAATCACAAAAAACTATCTATTATTATATGTTTTATTAATATGTGTGAAAAACTAAAATATACAACAAATTGAAACAGAAGAAGTATATTTCAGTTAAGAGAAATTTTATAATAATTTGTTATTGATAAGTATCCAAAATTGAAACAAAAACCGAAGCAACCCTTTGTCAAAAAAAAAAACGAAGCAACTCTTTGTCCAGAAAAAATAAACAGAAGCAAACCAAACCAAACCAAACCACAACTGGGGTTGTTCTTGGATCATTTAGGTGTGCGCGTTTACCTTATTGGGCGACTGATTGAAGTACAAGCTTTTCATGTGTTGCTTCTCAAACATGAACCCCGTTGCGGGCTTGTCCTTTCCATTTCCATGGATCAAGAACTGCGACTCTTTCATGAACCTTTCTGCAGAACCAAGCTGCGATAGAAACAGATTCTAAGAGTTTGAAAGGTAAACAAAAGGAAGAGAACTAAGTACCGACTTATTCATACAATTTAAAATCCACAGGATCTGCGGAAATGCACATTGCGTAAGTACGAGTTGCAAATTACTCTACAACTAATTAATGTTTTCGTTTGATTTCTCCAATATGTGTACATAAATCTTACCAAAGCTAAACTGGATATCTTTAAGTTAATTAAGAGAACAAACACACAATGAAGAAACGAGTGTGAAGGAAATATTGCTAGTGTTTACCTGATCAGCAAAAATATCGAAGGGTCTTTGTCCATCAGAAACCATAGTGGCACATATGAATATAGCTTTTGAGATTTTTTCAGGAAACCGCTCCAATGCATACGAAACACATGCACCTCCTGTACTATGACCCACCAAAATCACCTGCAACAATCCACATTCATTGCTTAATGCTTATGACTGTTTAGACTGAAATATCACCACTGCACTAGAATTCACATGTGAAACCATCCATAGAATATTCTCTGAAGAATGCAAATGCCTCTCTCTTGAAAGTGAACCTTAGATCTTACCTTAACGATAACTTCTATCCACAACAAATACCATCACTTGGTTCTACATGCTAAAGATAGCCTATGACTTATGTTGTCTAAACGCATAAAATTGACCATCGTTTTCCAAGGGAACCGAGACAACTGAGGTTCAATGCAGTAAAAACATTGGCACTTTCCTTCCAAGTTTCAACATAAACCTAACTATCAACACACATGCAGTTTCTAACCTTTTCTTCCTCATGAAGATTTTGAAGGAGCAGGATCAATGGTTTTGAGTATTCTTCTAAAGTGGAAACACTATTTGCGTCGGCCATACTAAATCCACATCCAGTGAGGTCAACCGTTACAGGAGATAGTCCAGACTCTTCCAATGAAGCAACAGTTTTGTACCAACACCAAGCCCCAAACCCTTCACCATGCACAAGAATTAATTTCTTAACCGTCAAGCTATCCACAATATCAGGTACCTGAAGAGACAAAAGGATATTAACCTCGGTTAGAACGTAACTTGTCTTCTTATCCCTAGACACTTTGGTTTCTCATAACAGTGACATTTGATGTGTGACAGGAACAAACATGAACAAAACCTTGGTTTCGCATACAAAGTCATCTGCTTTTCTGCTTGGTTAGTGCAGTAACCAAAAAAGAAGCTTCTTGTCTCACTCTATGTTCTATTCACAAATAATTTTTAAACTATTTTTTAGAAAAAGCAAAACCACTAGAGAACTTTTCGGAACAAACAGAGAAAGCAAGCATTCTTAGAAAGATAACACTTCTTGTTCTGGTCCCAACCTGATGTCAATATCAGATTTTCAATCGTTACACACTTTTCAACTGTCCTTAAACGATACTAAGAATCTTCTCTTACCAAACAAACATCAAAAAGCTAGTCGAAAGTCGAAACATTTATGATTCATTATTATAAGTTTCTGGATGACCTGTTTGTTATTTGAAAAAGGGTCAGAGAGGGTTTGTCTTCTGGAGCTAGTAGACCCGACACGTCTAGACATGGACCCATCGAATCTCTGAGAAAGCTGAGCTTGATGAATAGCCATGGACAAAGCTCGTCGATGCAACATCTCTTCATCACCAAGCAGTTTCCTTTGAGAGCGACTCACTCTCTTGCTTCTAGATCCATCTCCACTGCTTCTGATGGCAACATCTTTCTTCTTCATACAGATAACTCTATTACCCATCCTCCCAAATCTCTCAGAGGAGCACCAGAAGTGTGTGTGTCTTCGGGTTTTCTAAGACGGGAAGTTATTAAATTCCCCGAGAAAAATGGCTTTGATATTTATTTAAGAACCGAGTTTTTAATTAATGTCCATTGAAAGTTCAAAGGTTACAAGAAAAGATCTTTGTGGAAGAAGAGTGGGTGGGTGAAGAAGGCATCGGTTATTAATTACACGCTAAAGGACGTTTCAGGTTTTAAGACAAAGCAGCCAAAGTTTATAACTTTTCTTCGTCTCTGTGTGTGGATATTTTTGGGACTTTGCTACATTACGTGTCTCACTCAACGTTTATAAATTTCTTTTCTTTTTTGTTTTCTCCAACGCATTTGATAAGAAATTATGTTTTTGTTGATAAATCTTCAAATAATAAACCATACAAGATAAATTATATTCATAACCTGATGGTGTCAATTGGTCCTCACTGACAATGGACATGATAGTCTTTTCCAAGCTAATACATCATCTTTAAATAAGCTTGCATTGTCAAGCATTGCTTGAGAATCAATAATTTGAGCAACCACTTACCTTAGTTACCTACACTTATTTACAGTCCAGTCTAAGAGAATCATATTCTTCTCTAGAAGACTATACGAAAAAGATTTAGAATATGAGCCTAATGAACCTTGAAACCAGTCAAAGTTACATGAAAATCAGAGAAATCAAGCTTCATATACCTAGAACGTCAAATTTACGGTGAGATCAAAGAGAAGCTTCAAAAGGAGGAGCATATAGCGTTTAGAACATCTTCAATATATAGCTCTAGATTTTAACACCAAAATGGTGTATTGATGAGTTGAATTTTATTCTTCTACTCAGTTTTGGATACTAATAGAGTATTGAGTAAGACAAAACTGGTTTACTTCATTTAAAGGAGTAATCTCACTTTTTACTCCATTATAGAATGAGAAATGAAGTTGGATTGGAGGAGATTTCATTCCAAATTATATTTTGGTGTAGGAAATGAGATAAGAGTTGGAGATGCTCACAAGCAACCAAAGGCTATCTTTTTGTAGTCAACCATGAAATTGTCTTTGTAAACAAACACTAAGTTTGACCGCATGTTTCCTCAACCTCAACAAAAGGTTTTCTCGACCATGAAACTCTACTATTGTTGTTATTGATTAGACCAAGAGATATCAATATTACATTTGAGAATGTTTGGAGCCAAGACTCACTTATCTTGATTTCATGGCTTTTTACCACAATCAAGAAGATAGTGTAAACTAAAAAAAAAACAGAGTTGCTGGTAAAGCAGAATGGAGATTTTCATGACAAGAAATACATGTATCATAAAATTCTCTTGGATGCACAATACGTAAAGATAACATTCAGAGTAAATCTTTCCTTTATATTTACCCGTAGAAACGTACTATCCACAATAATTACATATTCCTTTATAGTTTTGGCTCGTCCAGGTCCCTCATTCTCAGTGGAGCGAGACAACATTTATTCAATCCGATGAGAAGTGAAAAATACATGGAATCATTTTCAACTAAAGTTTAATGAACATATGGCTCGAGGAAATGGGTTCAGTGCTTGATATCCCAAAAAAAATTTAGCTCGTCCACGTCCCTTATTCACAGTGGAACGAAACCATCATCTTCCAATCCGAAGAGAAGAAGAAAATACATGGAACCATTGCCAACTAAACTCATAATCAACATATGGTCGAGATCGCCAGTGAAGTCACTTGTTGGGTGTCATATTGTCTCGGAGACATGGGGTTCTATGCTTGATTTTACACCTTGTAGGCCATGTAGAGGATCTTCTTGTTAACGATGCAAAAATCAACTCAACTCAATCATATCTACTCTAAAGCAATGGGCAATGTTATTTGTGCTCTCTATCTAGGCGTTTTATGGTTCTTTAATTTTCATATTCTCTCAGGTTCGTATATACATCCCTAATTGTGTTACATGTTTGTTACTCGGGAGGACATGATTATTTTATCCAATATTAATTGGCTTTTCATAATAGTAAAGTTTATAAGTTTAGGTTTAATTGTTGCTAGAATTGATATATACATGTGTTCTGATAAAGCTTGGTATACTCATAAACTTACTCTGTGAACATAATGTATGTCTTCTTGTTATTTTTCAAGTTGCTGCTTCAGTAGGAGAGTAGAGTTTTCCAAGGACAAGAACAGAATCACCAATCTCAATTGTTTTTGTTATTCCATCCCCAAACCCATCTTTCCAAACCATGTTCTGTCCAAAGTATATCTGCATCATCATCATTATCATTCAAAACTCCCATATTCATTCATTATGATGATATATTTGTTGACTACCTTTCCCTGTGGTTTCTTCTGGGGCTGTAAAACTTTGTCTGACCTGAAACTCCTTAGAGTCTCAATTGGCTCTTCACCTCCAATTCCATTGTCTTGATTAATCGTCGGTACCTGATCATCCAAAACAATTTAAAAGTTTATCCTTGACCAAAAAAAAAGTATATAACGAAGTAGAAGAAGCTGTCTATACCTTGCAACGGGAGCATAATTTCACACCATGAAAGGTGAAATTGTCTATAAGGATCTCGGTCCATAGATCTTCAGCAAATGGTTCACATCCATCAACCAAGATGCTGTCACAATTCCCAGTGAAAAGATAGTTGATCAAGTGTTGTTACAAAGCAATAAAAAAACAAACATACTTGGGTCTAAATCGGTTGATCGGTACAGGATCCTTGAGAAGCTCATTCAGGGCATCAAGGGAACCCTATAAAACGCGTAATGTAACTATTCTGATCAGAGCAAGAACCCAAGAAACCTTTTCGTTCATGGTGACTGACCTGTGATATAAGCAAGAAAGGGTACATATCTGAGAACATAGCAAAGTGACCTGGAGCATAATTTGGATCCACAGGTCTTGTCTCAGAGGCTGCAAAACACGTGAGGTCTTCAATAAACTTGCACTGAGACAACCCTTTTAAAATGGAGTTAAAGCTATGGAAACAAAAAAAAAACTGATTTAAGACATCAAAAATGTATAAACCTGAATCAAAACGAACAAGTCGACAAGGCTTCCCAACAAAAGTAGTAAACCAGGTAGAGGCTTCATCTCCTTCATCAAGTGCGGAGCCAAACCACTCCCAAACTGAGACACCGTCAGCTATTTTCTCGGGTTTAGCTAGTGAAACCTTAAGTACATCCATGCCAGGAGCTCTAACCACTGTAACACAGTCCAAGCAAAAGATGAGAACAAAAAAAATGAAAATTGAGTTGAAAAAGAAGACAACAGAAAACATAATCTTACCCATGTTAGAGCTCTTGTCGGGCTGCCACCCCTCTGAAAACGCATGTTTCGGCATTTCTACTTCAATCAAGGAAAGCTTTGGTTCCACTCTTTGAGTCAATCCTCTTCCTTTAGAGTTTACAATCAACCAGTTCCGATCCCATCTAAAGCCTAATCAACCAAATATCACAGAACTTTCAGAGTAACACTCAAGAATGCTTAGAACACCCACTAATTTCATTAGAATCATCAACAGAGCTATGAGTTTCTCAAACTGATATGAACCTTAAACAAAACAAAACAAAAAAAGAAAAGGATTAGTGTATTGATTAAATACCGGTGGGAGTGAGGGGAGCCTGAGATAAAGAAATCCCTCGACATGATTTGATCGGATAAACAAACAGAGACGATACTCTTCCGGCGATTTCACCTGCCGCCGGCGGATACAAAGCGTTCTCCATATCCTCTATATCTCTTTCTCTAGTGTTCTCTACTTCTCCGACGAACATTATCTTGACATGATTTCACATACTTCGATTTGTTACTGAATAAACCTCATAGTCTGTTACATCCCTTCAATAAGGAGTTCTAAAAAATCTATTTATCATTAACTGACTATTTATTTGGTTTTCCCTTTTATTTCTCTAATAACTATAATAGTGTATAAAAGAGAATTATTTTTAAGCTTTCCTAAATCAATTTTTTACACCCAAAAATGTATCATAACAGTCAAATAATATTTAGAGAATATGACTAGAATAACACTATAATTTTTTTTTGTCACAAATATAACACTTAAGAATAAAAATGATCAAAATAGCACTTTATATCAAAAGAGATAATATACACCTATATTCCAATAATAAAATAATTTAGACATTGGGGTTTAGAGTTAAACGGTAAGATTACGGTTTAGGATTTAGGGTTTAGAGTTTAGGGTTTATAATTTAGGTTTTAGGGTTTAGAGTTGAAGAGTGGAGTTTTGGAGATAAGATTTCAATTTTGGAAAATAAAAAAAAAATTTAAAATTTTCAAAAGATAAAATATTATTTTGATCATTTTAGTTTTCGAATTCTATTTTTGTAACATAAACTTAGAAATGTGTTATTTTGGAGATTTTCCCAAATATTAATCATCTAACCATATCTCCTTATATTTTTTCGTGATAAATTTACTACGTGATATAACATTACGTCATGACTTATTGTGATAGTGATATATTCACTTTATGTAATATATTTTATTCTTCCATTTGACATTTATCACATAAATTAATTTATACAAAGTGAAACGAATATTTACCACATATATATTGGCTCACGCTATATTTTTTAAACAGTGACATATTAAAAATACACTATATGTTTCTTTGTTATTTTTTATATATATTATCATATATTTTAATGTTTTTGGATATGTATACAAACAAGTTAAATTAATTTTAATGTTATAACAATTCTTTTAAGATTTTTGTTTAACAACATATTTAAATTGGTGAAAGATGGTAACTTATGCTTACTATATTTTCGTGAATGATCTTACTTCTAGTATACTAGGTGTTTTTGCTCACACATGCGGGCTTAAGATTTTACAAATATCTATAAATAAATATGTAATAAATTTAAGTAACATTAAAATAAGTTATTTTTTATATATTCAAGATATTTAATAATAATTTTTTTATATATATTATGTTTTTCCTCATAAATTTCCTACATAAATTAAATTTAAAAACACTTATAAGTTAAAATATTTAGTAAATTAATATCAAATTTTAAGATATGAAAAAAAAATAGTATAATAAAATTATCTTTTATTGCTTAAATAAATCTGAAATACTCTGGTATACATAAAATATATAGAAAATAATATGTAGGAAATTTTTTTTAGTTTTATATTTAAAATAAGATGAAAATTAATTTTTTGCATAACACAATATAAATTATTTTTTATCTATAATTATCAAATGAATGAGTTTTTTTAATTAGTGATAAATTATAGATTAACAAATATAATTAGTTTTCAATGTTGATAAAGATTTTATAACACAATATAAACAAACTAGATAAGGATAATTATAAAATTAATGAAATTCGTTTTTAATTTATAATTAATTATATATTAACAAATAAAAATATTTTCAAGATTAATAAAGACTATTTAAAACATTAGAAAATATTTTTAGATAAGGATAAATCTTAAACCACTGAAATTCGTTTTTATTTATGGTTAATTATATATTAAAAAAATTAATTATTCATTAAGGGTATAAACGATATTAACCACTTCAACTTTTAACGTGAGAGCTCCATTGCGAAAAATCACTTCGCAAATAATAGTATAGATCATGTACGGTAATTGTGATAAATCTCAATAGCTATTATAGCATTTATTCCCATTTATTAGGAAGTTAATTGAGAATATAAAATATAATAATTTTTTGGTGATGTCAAAAAAATGGTTTGGGTTCGGATTGGTTCCTTTCGGGCATACATATAATTTTTTGGTACATCCGGATCCAGATAAATTTGGGTATTTAGGATCCTAAGTAATTTAAAATACATGAAAACTAAAATAAATACGCCAAATCTATTCAAATACCTAGAAAAACTAGATTATATCCAAAAACTGATCTTAGAAACCAAAAAATACCCAAAATTTAATTTAAATTTCCAAAATATATTTTTAAAACTTTGAAATTTTACAAGAAATTGGAAACTGTAACCGAAAACACAAACTTCAAACTTAAAAGAATATTGATAATGCTAGAACTTATATGAAATATCCAAACATACCTAAAATACAAAAAAAAAAATCGGATACTTTGGTTACCTAGTCAGGTCTCTGTATGATCCAGACTGGAATCGAAATCAGCAGGTCTTAAAATAATCAATAGGTACTTTGCTTTGGACACGAACCAAACCTATATTTCAGGTCTGTTTTAGTTTGTGTGTTTTGGATCCGAATAAAATACATAGACCCATAGAGAGTCACACAAACTAATTTATAAATTATACAATTTTAAAATATTCTATGTTTCTATATAATACGATTTGGTAACATAATATTGTAAAAAAAAACCAAAATCACTAATTCATATCAAACTTTGTTTATAGTCTAAAAGAAACTCACATTTTCGAAGCGCGGGTCAAAATTTAGTCTTATTAAAAGGGGAACATTTTTAGGCAGTAACCTTAAATTAGTGTATTATTTACAACCATGTCATTATGCTTAGGTGTCAATATCTCATACAGTTTCACAGTAATTATTAATTAACCCTTTAATTACTAGATATATTACAATCATTGCCACTGATATAATTATTACATGTATTAGTGTTGTGCCGGACCAAACACATTATTACTATATGCAAAAAGGCGTGTGTACCTACAAACTCGTACACAATTACTCGATTTCCAACCCAAGATAGCATGTTTCATGTGAAAGGAAACTCCAGCATACCACAATCACTTAACATTTGCCTAAAGGGTAGAAAGGAACTATCAGGGCATTGTCTGCCTCCTTCCTTCTCTGCATGGCAGGTAATTTCATTAAAATCTCCTATCATGAACCAAAGTCCATTTCTTGTTGTTGAGAAACGTGTAAGACGCTCCCAAACTAAATCTCTTCTTTCTAGTACATGATCTCCATAAACAAATGTCATGTAGAATTTATTCCATCAATGACTGCCTCAATCACTACAAGAAAACTAAGCATTTACTAGGAAATTTTACTAGGAAAATTCTTCCTCGTAAAATTACTAAGCATTTACTAGGATCTTACGAGGAAAGCAAATTTCCTCGTAAGCTCCTCGAAAACTTACGAGAAACTATTTTCCTCGTAAGACCTTAGTAAATTTACGAGGATCTTACGAGGAAAAAGTAATTTTCCTCGTAAAGCCGTAGTAAAGTCTTTCCTCGTAAAGGCATAGTAAAATATTACTACGAAATTAGGAGGAAACATTTTATTACTACGAAATTAGGAGGAAATGGATAGGAAATATCGAATTTAAATAAAACATGTGTTTTGTACCTACTTTTCCTAGCAATTTCCTAGTAAATGATCAGATTCGAAAATTTCTATAAATACCAACTTATGTGATTCATTTGA